>SNQJ01S0038632.1:58654-71918 GCA_010110895.2 Picea sitchensis
TGCAAACCTATTTTTTTTTTTTTTCTCTCTTGGCATGTTCACAATTGATGGAAAAAATTATGTATAAGTTAAAGAAAAACAAGTTAGATATAATGAGGATGAATATCTCCATTATGTTCAAATGAATTATAAACTCTTTGAGGTAGAATTTTATATTCCATTTGTGTATTAAAACATTTTAGATATGTTGTATATTTATGCTTGTTTTTAATTAAATTGCAGACTGTGGTGGTTGTCTATTTAATACTGGAATTAGTAATTGTGGAGAAATTCTGCTATGTGTCTCTAACATTGTAGGGGCTTGTGACCTCCCTGCATCAAGTGGTATCAAAGAAAGTGAAATCTTGAGTGATTGAGACACTTCCATTGAAGCAATGAATGATGGGTAGAATTGTCCGAGGAGGGATGTGCATGAATCCTTAACAATGTAGCAGTTTGTGGTAATTGCAAAAGATAAGAGAATGTATTGAATATAACGTGAGCATTGCTATGAAGGAGAGGAAGATGATGTAGATAAAATTTCAAGTGAGTTCATATGTATTTGAAGAGGAGGAACAAAGAGCGCCAATAGAAAAGAAATGTAGTGGGTAGATTTTGTAAGAGAATATAACTCCACTGAAATTGTTGGGTAGATGTTCTAAGACTACATTGAGATTATAGTATGCAATTAAGGAGAAATTGTAAGATGAAGAAAGAGATGCAAGATATGTTTACACAAAAGGAAGCCATAGAGAAGGCTCAACGAAAATAGAGAGGTAGCAAGAGAAGAACCTGAAGAGATGAGAAAATTGTAGAAGAAATGTTGCAAAATATGAAGAAAAGGTTAAATTCCATGAAATTGGCCCATCGGAGATGTGAATTGAAGGATGATGGTGAAGATAAGGTATGTAAAGGACCTTCAAATTTATGAGGGAAAGTAGAACAAGATAGTGGAATTGCAAGTGAAGAGGAAGCTAAAGTTGAGAATAAAGACTATGATTGTGAAGAAATCATGCCAGAGAAGGGTGTGGAAGAAGAGATTGTAACAATCAAGTTGCAAAAGAAGGCGATTATTATAGTGAGCGATGATTTACAAAGAGAATTGATATGGTATATGTTGAGTTAATGAAGCACAAGAGATGAAGTGTTGAGAAGAAGGATGTTGCTAAAATAATATGTTGTTGACAGAATATAATACATATTAAGTCTACCATTGAAGATGAAGAAGCCTGTAAGAAAATGTGTTGCAGATTGAGTGTATAGATTATCCATGAAGAGGAAGATTGTTGAAGGTATGTCTATGAAAAACTATGATGTTGAAGGTAGAGGGTAGTTGCCTAGCTTATTGAGTCAAGGAGAGATGTAATATTGACAGTAGAGGACTCATTGTTATGTAGTTTTGAACAAAAGAGGTTGGCTACACTATAGGCATCTATGTAGATTACAAGGGAATGTAGTTGCACTATATCTGAAGATGGTTCAAGTTGGTAATTGAGACGTTGATAAGAACATATAGTAGTTATTAGAAATGGTGATAATATGGTGAAAATGAAAGAGAAATGGAAATGCCAACAGTAACAAAATAAGATATAGCATAATGATAATGTGTAGTGTATTATAATAGAAGAAACATGAGGAAACAAAATCCTTAATTCCCATGACACTAGAGAGTTCAAGTGTACACTAATTCAAAGAATCATGAAGAATGTAGATTTGATGAAGACAGTATTGACGAAGAGTTGAATTGGGCACAATAACATGAGGGCATGGTTTGTATTAGTTTAATGCAATGGCATCACACCAAATTTGAACATACCTATTTAATGATGAATATGTAGGTAACAAAATCAATTGATTTTAATGAAATAGTAGATAAAGATCCATGGATATCCTCAAACAAACTTACTTGTAGTTAATCCTGACATGCACTCCCAATGTGAATATGGAAAAGTAGTGGAATGCATCTCTATATCTAATGAGTATTATCCCAAAGTTGGTATGCATGGTGTTTGATTTGTGATGATGTAGATGAAAGGTTTACTGTATGCATCAAGATAGTGTATGAAGACCATAATCATCTATACATCAATGTATACCGTGGTTGTTTTGGAATGAGAGGTAACAAGTCAAGAAACAAAACATTGGGATGGGGATGGATGGGATGGATGTATGTTGAATATGAGGGATGCTATCATCGAGAAGGTGAAAAAAAATTAATGGAATAATTGCAACTATTAGAACAAAACGAAAAGGATGAAGATAAATGTGAGAGTAAATAAGAATCTAGTAACAACCAATGAGAGGCTTGAGACCCATAGTATGGTTTCCATGGCCTTCAACCTGGCAACATAGGATCAATAAATTATAGTAGATTGGTAGGGAAGAAAATAGTGGCTATGTGCCATATTTGTTTAGGCCAAGCACCTACAATAATTAAATTGTGTTATATTTTTATGAGTGATTTATGAGATTGGAAAAATCATTTCATGGTTAATTGTACTATACCCATTGTGTGGATTCCCATTGTTATAGATTATAAGAATATGAGGAATGCTTATGTGTGAGTCATTCTACATATTATGTGTGAGTTATTCTACATATTGATTGTTTATTTGTTGATAAAATATCTAAATAAGAGTGGGTTCTATAATATAGTATTGTTTGTGAAGGTTTTTTTCTTTTAATTTAAATGTAGTTTATTCCTATTGTGTGGATTCTCATAGTTATAGATTATAAGAATATGAGGAATGTCAATGTGTGAGTCATTCTACATAGTTTATTTGTTGATAAAATATCTAAATAAGAGTGAGGTTCTATAATATAGTATTGTTTGTGAAGGATTTCTTTGTTAAATTTAAATGTAGCTTATTATTATTATGAATGAATATGATGTTAAAAAGGATAATTTAACCATATAAATAAGAATATTTGTAGTAGAGATGATTTGATGAGCTATCGTGTAATATTGAACCCAAACAAAATTAAATCTATGGTAGAATGGCCAATTCCAAAAACCTTGAAGAATCTTAGAGGATTCTTAGGATTAATGAGATATTATAGTAAGTTTTTGAAGAACTATGGTTAAATAGTATCGTGTCTCTATCATCATTATTGGAAAATGAATTCATTTTTAGACTCATGAATAAACCCAAGATTTTGAGAAACTTTTTGCACCCATGTGTCGCGCTCTTGTCTTGGCCACAATTGAATTTACTAAAAACATTATTGTGGAGTGTGATGCCTTAGAGAATCACAATAATACAGTTTTAATGCAATATGAAAGGTCCTTTTCCTTCAAAAGACACCAACTTAAAGGAAATAACTTACTCAATCCCATTTATGTGAAGGAAATTTTGGTCATGCTACATGTAGTTAAGTAATGGTACCCTTACATAATATGAAAATAGTTCAATGTGAAAACAGATCATGATATTCTGAAGTATTTCCATGAGCAACAAATATATTTAGAAGAACAACAATTATGGGACACAAAGATGCTAGGTTATGACCTTCAAACTATTTGTAAAAAGGGAAAGAGAATGTGGTGGTGGATTCACTTTTAAGGAAATAAGAGGATAACTAAGTCCTTACTTTGTGATATTTCTATTCTACAAATGGATTGGGTGGAAGAAGCAAGTATATAATAGAAATAGGAAGGCCAAAATATTTGGAAAATCATTCAGTAACTACAACAAGATCCTAGTGCATAAAATAAATTGTGTGGATGAATGACTAACACTAGTATAAAGATCATCTATATTTATTTAAAAAAAAAAACAACTTTAAAGAAAGTTCCTTATTGAACTATAGATTTTTCCTATAGGTGGATGACATAGAATTTCTAAAATCATATCACATGATCAAGAAGGATTTTTTTTGGGGAAGGTCTTAAAAATCATGTTAAAAACTTTGTGGTTGATTTTTAGTTTTCCAATAGAAAAAAGGAGAGATGATCAAGACCCTTAGTCATATACAACCATTAATATACCAAAGTATGAAGGGAAGAATGTCATCATGGTGGTGGTGGATTGACTCACAAAGTTTTTTTTTCACTTTCTCATCCTTTTAAGCAAATATGGTGGCCACAAAATTCATGCAAATAGCATAGAAGCTAAATAGAAACCTCAAGATTAGTATAAGTGATAGAGATCCAATTTTCACTCGTAATATTTAGACCATTTTTTTTTTTCTTGTTTGGGTACTCAACTAGCTTGCAACTCCTTTTACCATCCCAAATGTAATGGGATAAATTGAGATTGTTAATGATTTTTTGGATTATTATTTGTGTTGCTTTGCATCTAATAAGAATTTACAATAGGTCAAGTGGATACCTTTGGTAAAATGGTGGTACAACACGTCAAGATTCCATACTGTTAGAAACCAAGAGCAACCAAAGAACACAAGTAATCCCAAAGCAACAAACACATGAAAGTATGTACAAAATAGTCAATATTTACATGAGAAACCCTTTACTGGGGAAACCATTACTCAAGATATATATCTTTATTGACCTTATTGAATCCATCCAAATACCAAACTACTTGAAGCATCTTACAATGGATTTATTCAATCCTTTAAATAGGCTTCATCACATCCAAGATTAACCCAACATCCCCCCCCTTTAAACTTGACTTGAAATATTCACCTACCCCCTATCACCTAGGTCTATATCTAGACTTTACAGGTGAACTATCAAACTAGGTGTATGCATGCCTAAATAGGTCTTACAACCATATGCCCATTTACATGTGATAAAATTCAATTCCATAAACATAATTACAATTGTATTCCCGAGCAAATGATGCTTAAAGCATCTACATGCTTTGTTTCCTACATTTATCTATGCTCCAAATGTAACAATGAACCAAACCAAAAATTCCTTAATCGAGTAATTCTTTAAATACTATCATTTGTGTGCTTCAACTAGTGCTCCATTTCCATATATCATTCACCATTTATTCACAACATAGCTCATAAATTCTTGGCCAAAAAGAACAAAGCACCACTTCAATTTGTGTCTCCAAAGTAAAGTTTGATCCTTAGTTTATATTTCACAATACATCACCAATTTGGCACATGTTATGCTATTGAGAAATAATAATACAATTTTTCCTTTTCTATACAACACTCACAAAATATATATATATATATCGAACAAATTCATATACTAACCCTTGTCTTCATCACTTAATCAAAGAGCTCTGCTAATTCGCTGATAACACATTGCTAACAAGCAAAGTGAATAAATATAAATTTCAAACAATTAGAATTCATCACAAATATTGACTTGGTAGTTTATTTACTGAGAGCTCAAACTTCTTTTTGTAGATGTTAGAGACAATTGTTTCTACCAATAAACTAGTTCCAGATATCCTTTGCCACAACAAATCCACATCACATCCATTATGTCAGACAATTTCAAATTTCATGCATCACACACTACTTGGTCTATTTCGCTCAACACATAGGAGATAAATTTTGTCCATGGGGTGTAGCTCCAACCTTTTCTGTGCACCAGTCATATTCAAATTAGTAACATGACCTCCATACAATGTAGCCCCATCCTAAAAACCATCAAAGGGATAAACTCCTATAGCTTAAACTTCCATGGTAAGTACCAGTGAGCCACAATGTCATTCCTAAAGTCAAGAGCTAGTCGCAAACTCGATTGGAGAAGTGCATCAACATTTGAAGTTGTTGGTCCCTGTACTCTTACTCCTTTTTCATCTCAGTACTCAAATCCGCAACTGTTTGATCCAAGATACTTGCATGTGCAATGTCTTTGATAGTGAGTTCACCCCTGGCGCGCCAGCACAACCTCTCTTTCCCTACAACCCTAAGGACGACCTCCTTGCATGGCCCCTTCTTGTACTAGCATGGCTGGATGATTGAGTCAATATTAACCTAGCACATACTTCATCTAATTTTTTTTCATTTGTGGCACTCTATAGGTATCATCCTTCTTCTATCACATCACCCTTTAGAGGAAACCTCATGTTCAAGTAGTGGAGGAACACATCCAACACTAAAACGTGTTCTCCAACTGTTGAAGGACAACTTGACTATACTACAAAATAAGATGAAACACCAAGCAAATCAACATCACAATGAAAGACATCTTAATGTGGGGGATTGGGTATTTTTGAGGTTGCAACCATACAAATAGATGTGCCTCGAGAAACAAAAGTAGGACAATAAATTAGTACCCAAGTATTATGGCCCCTATAAGGTGTTGCAAAGGATTGATAGTATGGCTTTCAAATTGGAGTTTTCTCCTTCTTCACATGTATATACAATCTTTTAGGTTTCTTGTTTAAATAAGGTATTTGGTGACAAGAACTAAGTTTAAACTATCTTTCTAATGCTTGATGAATAGGGTAAAATAATATAAGAACCACAAATAATGATTGAAACACACATCAAGTAACTAAGGACCCCAACAATTACTAAGTAGCTCCTCAAGTGGAAGAACATACCAACAAAAGGTAGAATTTGGGTAGATAGGTACTTCATATAGAAGCATCCACAACTAATCAATGTTGAGAGAATCACTTCTTTGAATTGAAAAGAAATGTTAAGTCCCTAATCATATCCCTCATTCATTATCTTACATTAATTAAATTATGTAGACTCATTACTTTCTTTTATCCTTCTTTATATATATATAACTCATTTGAACAAGTATATTATCTTATGCAATTGATATCTTATAATAAAAAAATTTCCTCTCAAAAAAAAAATTCATTCATTTACTTTTTACTTGAATTAAATATAACATTACAAAATTAATTAATTTTTATACTTATATTACTTAATATTTAATCAAAACACACACACACACACACACACACACACACACATATATATATATATATATATATATCCCATCCAAACCCAAATTCCTAATACCAAAAAGACAACTTTTAATTGAGTTAAATATAACATTACAAAATTAATTAGTTTTTATAGTTATATTGCTTAATATTTAATCAAAATGTATATATATATATATGGAACAATATCCCATACAAGCCCAAATTCCTAATACCAAAGATAACAAATGGAATATAAAAGAATCATAGTGATGATGAAGAGTAAGATCATTGTACCATGCATAACAAATAAGTAATGCTTCCTCATATTCAATGCCAAAACTTAAAATCACTCTACCCAGTTATTTTTTAAAGTTGAATTCACCTTGTAGAGGCAACTCTTCTAAAATGTTAGAAAGTGTGTAATGTTTGGATAAATGTAAACCCAACTTATCTTGAGTGAAAAGGATGACATAATTAAGACCACTTTAGTGAAAACTAGAAGTTATATTAGTGAAAATTTATAATAGTCTATATTTTGTTAAAGGTCATGTTTAAGTGGGCAAATAGTATACATAGTGAGAACATTTGACGTTTTGAACTCATCATATTGGATTTTCATTATCCTTTTTTTATTTATTATGTATTGATAATATATTATATTAATTTGGATAGTTTTCCATACTTATTATAAATTTTTGGTGTCTCTCTCTTTATGTATAGAGTTATATGATTATGTAATTTATTATTAATTTCAATATGGCATTAAAGCCTAGGGTTGAACTTTCCTAATTTTTGGCTTTAGTTATTGCAAGGGTTGGGAGGTACTTCTTTGCTTTAGCTATTGCAAGGGTTGGGAGGCTATTGTATCATAAGAAGACTATGGATTGTGTTTATGTTTTTAAAGGGCACATTTCCAAAGAGGAATGTTGAATTTATTTAGCTAAGCATGGATTGGATCAATGCATTATACAAAGGAAAAGATGTTTTTTTAGAAACATGTCAACTAATATGGGTTCAAAACAAGAGCTTGTAACACTTAAATGGAACAACTATTCCATGAGCCCATGTGGGCTCAGGATATGAAATTTTTTTCCAAAAGCAAAGGGTTATGGTAATATACTAAGGGTGTTGTGCTTAATCCAATCAATAAGTAAACAAAGTTTAAATTTGAGTTTAAGAAATATGAAAACTTAAATCTTAAGGGAACTTTGTTTCCATGCCATTGGGATAGATTCTTCACATGAAGACAAGCAGAGGTTGAAGAATCTATTTGTTAGAGTCAATGAAAATTGAGTTATGTTGCTTGAAAAAGAAATTACCACCCTTGACCCACTATCATTTGACACGATTGAGGATTATATAACTCATGTGAAGGAGCTACAACTAAAGCTAAAAGAGTGTGCTAAGGACTTCAAGAAGAAGGAAGGAAAATTGATAGAATTGATTCTTTTGAAATTGTTTGAAATTGAGAGAATCTTATAATGTATTTAGCTCCAAATTTTGAAGTATTAGGGATGTAAGGAAAGAATATGGAAAAATTTCACCTTTTTACACATTATTGATTAAGGAGCAGGAGATGCTTATTAGAGAAGAAAATCTTGGAAGCAAGCAACAATTAGTTCACTTCACCAGAGGCAAGGGCAAGAAAAATTTAGAGATCAAGGCCATCCAAGGGAAAAACGAGGAAATCATGAATGGAAACATAATAAGGATCATTTGGATTATAGAGATCATAGTAGTGACAACCAACGACAACCAAGGCAATTCATGGAGAAGAAAGCCTTCTGCTATTGTGGAAAACCATGCCACAATCAGAAGAATTGTTATAAGAGTATCTAAGATCTTAAGAAAAAAGTTAAGGAGCTTGAATCTCATCAACAACATCATCATCAACAAGTTATGGTAATTGTGCTCATGCCTTTTTTGTTAGAACTTCCCAAGCATTACATGCCAATACTTCTAGAAAGGAATGGATCATGGATTCTAGTTGTTCACATCACATGGCTAAGGATGCTTCTCTATTTTCTTGAAAGAATGAAGATAAGGAAGAAAAGATAGTTGTTACATATGATTATGCATTTACTATTACTATGATTGATAATGTTTATTGACATAATGATGTGATTAATAATGTTTGTCACATACTACAACTTAGTGCTAACTTGCAATTGGGGTATTTTTTAAGGATTCAAATATAATACCTTATTATAGTGTTCTAGGCAATTATTTCAAATTGAAAAAATCACACATATAGATATCTAGGAAAATATTCAATAGAAGACATACAATTTACTATTAAAAGTTATAAATTTTGGCAAATATTATCAATACAAGTGTATTTTCGTTAAAAATGGGCAAATTTTAAAGGCAAAAATGGCTAATGGGCGATTTGTTTTTGAAAAAAAAGGCCAAAAAATAGCCAATTGGAAAAAATTCACCCCTAAAAAACACCCTTCTTGCAATATGTACCTCAAATGAAACAAACTGGAAAAAGATTAGAGTTATTTCCCAACAGGTTTGGGCTAAAAATACTAACAATAATATTTTCATTGATTCTAGTATCCCCAATTTCTAGTGATAACTAAGGAGATGATGTCTCGAGGCCCTCATGTTGAAGACATGGAGTACCGAGAGACAGACGATTGACAACGTCCACATGCACAAGCAGAGACCCACTTCACCACCACACATCCTCGGTTCATCATGATGGCATTTACCACATAATCTTGCTTCCAGAAGACAATGGGTCTTTCTCCATGAGGTACAAGTCAGGTATTGTGGTAAGTGTCACTTTAATACTTGAGGCATTTGAATATGTTCCATTTAAATATGCTTTTGATTATAGAATGTATGCTTGGAAATTATGTTATTTTCCCTATTTCACCTTGGTGTTTGACATTGTGCCCTAGTAAGTGGTCACCCTTGGGGATGGGTTTGCTACTGGGAGGTCCCCTTGATGAGTGATCGTTCCATTCCCGATCATACTTAGTACTTTTCACACTTCATCCTTTTCATTTCCTTGTCTTTTCAGATTTTTGGGTGTATTGACCCAAGAAGGGATTGTACCTCATTTCATGGGAAGAAGGGGTTGAAGTCCCAAAGGGAATGTAGTTGGAAAAATATAAAAGAAAAAACTGTAAACTTCCAAATGCTCACCCAAGGAGGTGATCCAGGTGGATATTGGTGGCCACCCACCTATTCCAACTAGCTCCTCTTGATTGTTTTTAGTTCAACATGTTCTTTTGTACTTCTTTTTAATTGTGGGTTCTACACTTCTGGGGATTTCTGAAGCCCTACACATCTTCCAAGTGGATACGGGTGGCCTCCCACTTAATCCAACTGGCTTATTTTGTATGTTTTAATGTCATCACATCTTGTTGTACTTCCAGGGCCGTTTTGGGGCCCTAAAAAATGTTTTTCTGGATCTCCACAATCAAACTATAGATTGAGTTAGAAATTGACAACATAATGTGTATTTCTCTGAAATACCTTTCCAACAGGCTATCACATGCCTAAAACGGAGGTCGTATGAAAAATTTACGACCCTGGGAATTTGAGGTACCAACTTACCCATAGGGGCCCCCATAACTTTTGGCGTTTCATCTCCTAGGGTTAGGTTTTTGGATGTCTAGGGTTTTTTCATTCATGAGTAATGTTAAAAAGGCCTTTGGAGCCTCATTGTAATCATTCTTCTCAGACGAATGCACGTAGCAACCACGTTTCTTCTCGGAGATAGCTACCACCATTCGAGCAAGTTTTTTAGTTCTGCAGTTTTACAGTTTCATCCTATTTCATTTATTCAATAGAATATATTGTTCACTGGATATATGTGTTGTTCTTAATATCTATGTGTTTATCATATTCAATCTGTTAATCAATTTGTTCTGCTCCTAAATCCGGATCAGTGGTATCAGATCGGTCTGCTCTTCATTTATTTTTCTTCGTGCATGTCCCCGACAAGATATGGGTACAAGAAGTTGGGACTCGAACCAATCAAGTCGTTGCAATATCGGTCGTGTCAAGCCCCACAAAAACCCATGGGAGACAAAAATAAATATGATGGAGCAGGAGATCCTTTTAAAATGTTGCTCGACGAATCCCTTACGCGAAAAAGGAACGAAATGATGGAAAACTTTGCGCAGATCCTTCGGCGGCTGCCCACAGGAGAAGCATATTCATCAAGAAGCCATGCAACCCCTTTCAAGTTACAGGTAAATTTTTATCTTCCATTATTTGAAGGACTGATAGATGCGGATGTTGTAGATAAATGGTTCAATCTGCTAGAAGGGTATTTTCCAGTCCACAATTTTTCTGATAGGGAAAATATTACTTTTTCACTCCTCAAGGTCGTCCCTAATGTTAAGGAATGGTGGGACACTTACTCTGAGCAAAGGTCCATAGAGGAATCTACAAATATTTTGGTTTTCCCTACATGGGATTCCTTCCAAGAATCCATTAAAGAACAATATTACCCTGTTAGAAGATACGAGGACCAGTCCACCAAATGGACCACCCTACGTCAAGAAAGGGACTAGATAGTACCAGATTTCATCAATATTTTCCATACCCTGCACACCAAGTTGGGTATCAAAGACTCTGAGTGACATCTGGTGCTCAAATACCACGGTTGTTTGCATAGTTACATTCAAAAATAAATGGAGTTTCTAGACATCGCCTCATTGGGTACAGCTTATAGATATGCAGTCAAGATCAAGCAAAAATTTAAGCAGAAGAGGCAAGAGTTTAGATCTACAAAATCCTCACAGCCGAAGCAGGTAAAAGGCGGCCCCAACCCACACAGCAAGGGACAGAGCAAAGATGACCACTCTTAAGACAACTAGTCCAAGACGCAACACAAGAAGGGCAATGAAAAGACGAAGAAGGACATGGGAAAATGGTGTGAATACCATAAAATCCATTGGCACAACATTGAATAATGTCACTCCAAGAAGTCACTTGTGGATGAGATGAAGGATTTTGAGTCAGAGGCCGATTGTGATTCTGAATCAAATCTAGAAGGAGGGAAGCAAATTATATATGTTGAACCTAGTTCCATTGTCGCTACCACCAAATTCCAACCAAGCGATCTAGAGTAACCAGAGGAAGGGGAACACCTCTTTCACTCACATACGTTGGTAAAGGGGGATCCGCTTCATTTCATTGTCAATAGCGTCAATCAGAAGAACCTGATCTCAGCAGAGTTCGTCAAGATATTGGACCTACCAATGACATTGCACCCACATCCCTACACCATCGATTGGCTTCGCTAAGGAAGAGATCTTTGTGTCAACCAATAGTGTCATCTACCCTACAGCATCAAGCCTTTCAAAGATGAGGTATTGTGTGATATTTCTCCCCTTGAAATTGTGATGTTATTTTAGGACAACCATATTTGTGGATGCATCATGTTGTGTATGAGTCTAGACCTCTCAATGTTATTATTACTTTGGGTAGACAATTGTACAGGATACCAGAGGTAGTGTTGCCTACCGCTATTTCTTTAATCTCTGTTAAGAAATGCAGTAAGTTCATTTCACAGACAGAGAAGTTCATATTCTTTGTGATTCGTGCTCACAGTAAGCAGAAGGTCACCGCCACATGCATGGCCTCTACACAAAGCCTCTCTTTGTAGCAGAATCAAGTGGATGGGATCGTGGAAGGGTACAAAGACATATTCTCCTCACCCACCGGGGTACCAACGGACTGCCAAGTCAAGCATCCAATTGATCTAACCCTTGGTGCACCTCTTCCTAATGGACCAGTCTATCGTTGCTTGCTAATGGAAAATGAAGAAATCAAGTGTCATATCCAAGAGCTTATTCAAAAGGGGCACATTAGACCCAGCTCCTCCCCTTGCGGAAGCTCGATTTTACTAGTGTAGAAGAAGGATGAGACCTGACGACTCTGCATTGATTACAAACCATTAAAGAAAATCAAAGTAAAAAATCGGTACCCAATTCACAGGATTGATTATCTTCTTGACCAACTCAAGGGGACAAATTTCTTCAGCAAGATTGACCTAAAGTCTGGCTACCACCAAGATCCCATCGAACCAATTGATGTCTGGAAGACAACTTTTAAATATAAAGAAGGTATCTTCGAATGGTTGGTCATGCCCTTTGGACTAACAAATGCACCAGCCACTTTCATGAGGTTGATGGATGATGTATTAATACCCTTCACCAACTCTTTTGTGGTGGTATATTTGGATGACATCCTCATCTTCAACAGAACTTGGGAGGAGAACATGCGGCATATTCAACAGGTTTTTAGCACTCTGCAACATCACAAGCTATATGTGATCTTGGAAAAAAAATTATTTGGCATGAAAAAGGTCCAATACTTGGGCTACATTGTTGATGAGCATGGGGTACATGTTGATATCGCTAAGATCCCAGTGATCTGTGACTGTCCAACCCTGACCACACTAACCGAGCTTCAGAGCTTTATGGGACTGGCCAACTTCTATC
>SNQJ01S0038633.1:14211-27468 GCA_010110895.2 Picea sitchensis
TCTACGGTGGGATTTTTTGTTCCATGCCGACCACAAGACAAATCCTTCCATGCTAGGGACCTTAGACTCCTCATGCTCCCAAGTTTCAGCTAGACAGATAATATCAATATCACTCGGGATCCAACTTATCATAGGACCTTTGCGTCATGGAAAGCCACGAAAATTACAAAAAAGGATCTCGAGTGTCCCAAATTCCTATTTATTATTATCCTTTTGGTCTTCATCCCTAACAATAGCTTTTCGATTTCTAATTATTGCCCATTTTCCTTCTTTCCTATCTTCTTTTACCTTTTGAACTTCCTTCCTTAATTCAGCTTGGTCTTCAGGAATGAGGTCTTAATTTATAAATATTCTTGACCCTTTTAAGCTTGGAGATTTACTAAGTATGCTATATTTATGGTCATTACAACTTACTTTGACACAGATCAACCTATCTTTGTGATCAATTATTTTTCCTAGCCTCTTTGCTTCTATGAGGTAAGTTGTATCAATTTGTGATTTATTTTTTAATTCTTCTTTTACTATTGCTAGCGTATCCTCCTCTTGTTGTTCTTTTATACCAAAAATTATGAGGTTCAAGGCTCTTTTGTTACGCTCATGGTCCAGTTCGATTAGATTATTCATTTCCTCTTTGATGGGTTTGATATCGAATTTGTTTTCCATATTATTGAGGGTCAAATTGTTGGTTAGTTTTTCTTCTAGCTCTTTAATCCTATCTCTCAAGTTGTGGTTTTCTTCAACCCCTCCTTCTTGGGTTGATTTTTTATGTTTTTCCATTTCTTGAATTCTATCCTTCATTGTTTTCAATTCACTCTTGAACCCTAAGAATCTATCCTCTATTTGAGTTTGAATGGTATCTTTAATTTTTTGGAGTTTTACGTCTCTTTCTTCACTCCTTTTTTCTGATGTTTCTAACTCTATTTGGATTTTGGCATCTCTCTCTTCTCATTTTTTTTTTCTACTGATTCCATATAATCGTAAAGGATCTCTAGGGTGATTTTGGGGGGGGATTCCCTTGTTAGGATGAGTTTTTGGAATAGGTGGTGGAGTGCTCATATTATAAAACCATCATAATATCTATGATATATTTAATGATTTTGAATATTAATATTAATATTAATAATTTAATTTACACATACTTTGATATAAATGGATGATACATTTTTCAATAATATTTATCATCCATAATAATAATAATAATTTGATTCTCATAGATTTTGATGTAAATGAATGACCATTTTTAATAATAATTTGATTTGTACATATTTTGATGTAAATGATTATTATTTTTTCAATAATAATTTAACTTGCATGAAATTTGATGTTAATGGATGATAAATTTTTGCATGGGTTTATATTATTTTGCTTTCCAAGGAATAACTATGGGAAATTTCAAATAAAGATTCAAATAAGTGTGGGAAGATTCTATTGGTGAATATGCAACAAGAAGATCTATATTAATGAGGGATAATGGTTGGAACTCAAAGCACACCTGAGAAGGGTTGTGGACAATAGAGCTACGAAGGGATTTGTTATAGCTTTGCTTGACTAGGCAATGTGGAGGAACCCCCATAGGTGAAGCAAGAATATCTTTGTGCTCTTCTACAATATTTTCAACCTGCTTCTACTAGATAGAAAGGGCTTGGACCGAGGCTGTAGTCGTTGCAGTGTCCTTCTGTTCACCTTCTGATCGAAACATGAAGAGGATAAACTTTGTGGTATGAGAGATTACTTTACGACACTGTTTTCCCGAGATAGTAGTCAGAACTACCTCTGGTACTTTGTAGAGATGACTCCTGGAGTAAGAATGAAAGTACGAGGTCGAGACTCATAAATAGCATGATGCTTCCACATATATGGTTGGCCTAAAGAACATCAGAGACCTCCAATGGTACAACATCACATAACACCTTATCATTGAAGGCTTGATGCCATAGGACATACAACATTGTTATATGACACAAAGATCTCATCCCTGGAAAAGCCACCTAATGTTGTATGGCTACGAGTGTGGTGTTGTCGGAAAATTCAAATGCTTGACGACCTCTGCTGAGACAAGGTTATTTTGTCTTCCACTATCAACAATGAAATGTAGTGGGGTCTCTTTCACCCACATCTGTGAATGGAAGAGGCGTTCCCCCTCCTTGGGATCCTCTGGTTCTTCTGGTTGGATTATTGTGGTTGTGGTTGTAGCAATGGGTTTTGCATCAATGATATGTTTCCTTTTATTTATTTTTAATTAGATTCCAAGTCGGGGATTAGTTCTTTTTCTTTGAGCTCGACCATCAATGATTGTTTCGAGCGACATTCATCGGTATTGTCCCAAGGGATTTTGTGGAAGTTGCACCATTGTCTAGTGTCCTTCTTCATCTTCCCGTTACCCATCTTTTCTTGTGTCTTGGATTGGTTATCTTGAGGTTGGTCGTTTTGAAAGTTAGGGCCACCTTTATCATACTTCGATTGTTGTAGATTTGAAGACTCGAAATCCCGCTTGTTCTACTATTTAAATTTCTGCTCAATTTTGACAGTATATTGATAATCAACTCCTAGTGATGAGATGTTTAAAAACTCCATTTATGTTTGGATATACCAGAGTAAATATCCATGAAATTTTAGAACTAGATGCCTCTCATAGTCTTTGATACCCAACTTGGTGTGCAAGGTATGGAAGGTATTTGTAAAGTCTAGTATTGTTTTTCCCCTCTCTTGATGCAATGTGGTCAATCTCATGTACTGGTCATCATAGTTTCCAACAGGGTAATATTTTTCCTTAATAACATTCATAAAAAATTCCCAAGTGGGTTCAGCCTCAGACATTCCAGACTCCTCTGTGGAATTTTTCTCGCAATAATTTTCCCACCAATTTTTGACATGGGGGGGCATCCTTAAGGAGCAAAAAGGTGATATTTTATTTATCAAAAAGATTGTGGACATATAAATAACCTTCTAGTAGGTTTAACCATTTTTTCAAAGAATCTGCATCTATCTGACCTTCAAACACGAGAATATCAAAATTAACTTGTACCTTGAAAGGGGGGGTGCTTCCAAAGTGGTCATTTGATCAATATGTGTCTGTTGTTATCAACATCCGTTGAAGGATTTGGGAAAAATTCTCCATCTTTTCATCCTTCTGTCGCATGAGGGGTTCCGTGAGAAATTGATTGATATGATCTATTTCTCTGCCCTCCCTCTTTTCTTCCACCATGGGAGGTTTCTTGAGTGGGAGAGAACAATTTTCCTCAAGAGAAACAAGCTCAAGACCCAACTCTCTATACCTTGAAAAGGAGAATCCTGCTTTGATACCACTGACCTGGATTGTAGAAGGGATGAAAATGGGAAATAGATGATTAGTGTGACAAAATAGAGTAATTGCAGCAAAAATTACATAACGAAAATAATATGTCAATAAAAAAAACTTGTTATTAACTCGAAGAATATTTAGGACTGCATCATGAATGAAATATATGATATGATCTATTGATATCATTTACAATGGGAGGCCAATATATATAGTAATTACGCGATCCTCATGGGAGTCACATATTTTTGTTATTTAATTCTTATTTCTTCATGCCTTTTATTTATTTAATTGTTGTGTTTTGTTTTTCAAATACCATGGGCTACAAAAAAACCATGGGTGAATTTCCATGGGTTAAAATAAAAAAACTATGCACGTGGTTTTTCTCCATTTATTGTTATTATTATTTTTCCTACCAAACCATCATTTTTATTAATATTTATTAGTATTCTCTTTCCCACCAAACCATGGTGATATGGTAGAAGAGGTGGATGGGCACCGATTTCCACTTGGATCAAATAATAATGACACTACATGACCTATATTCATAAACAACATGACACTTCCACATATATGATTTTTCTAAAATAAAATAACAAACTTCAAGGGGGGAACATCACACAATACCTTATATTTGAAGGGCTTGATATTGTAGTGTAGGTGGCATTGTTGGCTAATGAAAATGTGTCCTCCATAACTTAGCCAATCGATGGTGTATGGAAAATGATGCAATGTCATTGTTAGGTTCAACCTATTGATGACCTTTGTTGAGATTAGGTTTTTATGGCTACCACTGTCAACAATGAAATGGAGGGGGCTCCCCTTCACCCAAATATATGAGTGGAAGAGGTGCTCCCCTTATTGAGGCTCCTCTGCTTCCTCTGGATGGAATTTTTTGATAGCGATGGTGACACTGGGTTCTGTGTCAATGATCAATTTTCCCTTATCTAGTTCTAAATAAAAGTCTGAGTTGGCATCCAACTCTGAGGCTTTCATCTCAACCAACAATGATTGTTTGGAGTGATATTCATCAGTGTTATTCCAAGAGATTTTATGGAAATCAAACCACTTTCCATTGTCCTTCTTTGAATTCATGTTACCCTTCTTTATTTGTGTCTTAGAATGGTTGTCTTGGGGCTGGAAATCCTTGCACTGTCATTTTCTTTGGGATTTAGGGCCACCTTTACCATACTTCTGTTGTGATGGGCTTGCAGAACCAAAATCCTTATTATTTTGTTTAAAATTTTGCTCAATATTGACAACATATCAATAAGAAACTCACGGTGAGGATATGTCTAGGAAGTACATATCTATTTGGATGTACCTATGTAGGACATTATGGTAGTCTAGGACCAGGTGCCGCTCAGAGTCTTTAATACCCATATTTGTGTGCAACTTATTATGGAATATGTTGGTGTACTCTGGCACCGTCTTTTCTCTCTCTTGACGTAGATTTGTCCATTGCATGTACTCGTCATTGTAGTTTCCAACATGATATTATTTATCCTTGAGGGCATCAACAAAAATTTCCCAAGTGGATTTTGGGCCCAAAATTTGCAGACTCATATTTGACATGTTTCTCATAGTAAGTTTCCCACCAATATCTTACATGGGGAAGAGATTTAAGGAGCGTGAAGATGATATTTTCAGTGTTGGAAAATTTTTGGACAGAGAAACATCCCTCTAGTAGGATTAACCAATTTTACAAAGCATCCACGTATATATGGCCTTCAAATAAAGGAATATCAAAGTTAACATGTACCTTGAAGGGTGTTGCACCTCCGAAGTGACTGTGATTCGGATTATTTTCAAGATGAAATGAAATAAAATATATTACAATAAAATACACATAAAAATTGTCAGAAACAGAGAAATACAACAATACATGATTTCTATTAATGAAAGAAATGTATAGAGATTGTAAAAATACAGAGTGCAAGACTCGCTAGGATGGTGGAAACTTTATCTTTGAGAATATATGTTACAACTACGCTCATTCTCAAGAAGATGACAAAAGTGAGGATCTGAAGGCCTTTTTATGATAAACATGAATTCTCAAACCCTAGACATCCAAAAACCTAACCCTAGGAGATGAAACACCAAAAATCATGTGGGCCCCATTGGGGTAAGTTAGTACATCAACTTCCTGGGGTCGTAATGTTTTCATACGATCTCTATTTTAGGAATGTGATATCCCATTGGAAATGTATTTTTGAGATATACACATTATATCATCAAACTTTGACTTTGTCTATAGTTTGAATGTGGCAAACCAAGAAAACATTGTTTTGGTCCCCAAAACGGCCCTGGAAGTACATAAAGATGTACTGAAATGAAAACTTTCAAAATAAGCCAGTTGGAATAGGTGGGCGACCACCAATATCCACTTGAATGTTGTGTAGGGATTCAAGACATACCCAGAAGTGCAGAACCCACAATCACAAATAAATGTCCCCATTATAGAGAAACATGTTGAACTGAAAACTATCAAGATGAGCTAGTTGGAATTTGGAATAGGTGGGTGACCACCAATATCCACCTAGATCAGACTGTTGGTTGAAGTTGTCGTCATTTTTTTTTGCATCATTGAAGGATATGGGAGAAATTATCCATCATCTCATTCCTTTGTTGCATGAGAGATTCCTCGAGCAACATTTTGATAGGATCTCATGCTCCATTGTCTCTCTTTTCTTCCTCCATGGGAGGTAGCTTGGGATGGAGAAAGTGGTTTTCCTTAAGAGAAAATATCTTGAGACCCAACTCTCTATACCATGACCTTGTCAGGGACATGCACTAAGAAATGACAAGGAGAAGATTGTCCTGATACCACTGATCCAGATTATAATTGAGAATGAAAAGAAGGAAGAGATATAATAAGGAAATATATAGAGATATTGCAAGAAACACAAATACATATAAACTCATATTCTATTATTGACTTTCTAGAATACAAAAGATTGTAAAATGAAAAATAATCAAGCTATCTAAAATTGTGGTCACTTATCTCTAAAATGAGAGAGATGTGAAGGCTACGCTCATTCGTAAGAAGTTGATTACAAAGAGTCTGAAAAGGCATTTTAACATAAAACATTAATAAGAAAACCCTAAACATCTAAAACCCTAACCCTAGAATATGAAATTCTAAAAGGTTTGTGGGCCCCAATGTGGTTAGTTGATACGTAAACTTCCTAGGAGTGTAATATTTTCATACAATCTCCATTTGGGGCATTCGGTATCCTGCTGGAAAATTCTAGCCAAGGAGTAGTGTTGGATAGACATTTTGGAAATAATATACATAAAAATACTAAGTATAGAAGAAGTGCGCATAAGGAGAAGGAAGACTCGGGAGTGTGCAGTTGAGGCACAACCAAAAGTATAGTGTGCACGGAGAAGAGTAAAACAGAGGAATAAAGTAGAGAATAAAGCAGGAAAAGAAAGTGGGAAAAATGAAGAATGACATCCCTACATGCTTAATATAGAAGGACACACAAAAGTAGGAAGAACAACAATCAAAGGACAAAAACAACATAAAAAAAAAAAAAAAACAGGTGAAAGCAACCTGAACAACAAGTTAACTTGAGTTATCATGTATTGTAATAGGGTTTTGGGGTGAACAAAGTAGGGTTTTAAGCCCTATAATTTATGTATAAATATGTAATAGGTGGGGAGAATAGGGATTCCTCCTTGTGGTTCTTCTCGAGCAATATTGTGGAGTCTATTCTAATATGTCGAGATTTATTGTCAGTAAGAAGAGTGATAGGATAGGTTGAGAAGGAAAGAATCTAGGTCTGAATGCTAAGGAGATGATGCAGAGAGAGAGAGGCTTGCACTGCAAAGTGGCTAGGCTAAGAGAAGAGAAATATAACCATGATATATCTTTGTAAGCTTTGTGTGCAATCTCGAATCAATCACCAAATGCATAATATAGAATCTAGTCATTGTGGATGTACCCCAGAGTTGGTTGAACCACATTAACTACTGTGTTGAATGTCTTTTGTGTGATTGTTCATGGATTCTATCTAGATGCATATTAGATTAGATTTGTGTTATGTATAATCATTGTGCAATAGTTATGACTGTTATAGTAATGGGTTATGTGGTAATTTGGAATATAATGGTAATATGAATCTGGATTTATTAAGTATCTTATGAAGAATAAAGACAAAATTATGTGCACAAAACCAAGAATGAATAGAATGGTCACCCCCCATTCCTTCATTTCTGCAAAAACCTGGTTCTTGCAGTCCCAACAGATACCTCGAGTGAGACTTCATCTGCACATGCAGGTGATGTTGAAAGGGTCAGTGTCTGAATGGTTTTGTTGGTCAAATGTGAACCTAGGGTGTTACAACCATGCACAACACCAACATGTAGACATTTTGTTCAACCTAGAATTTTCCTTTAGAACCATGATAGGTGTTGTTGTGTGAAAAAAAATGTCGTTTAGGGTCTCAAAACGACCTTAGAAGTTTGAGACCCAAAAACCCACAAAATAATTGCTAAGATGTCGAACCATTCTGAATTAGTGGAACATGTGGGTGGTCGCCAATATCCACCTAGATCACAATGAATGGAAATTGAAACTTGTGAATGTTGTAATTTTTCGCTCAGAACTCAGAATGAGACATGAGTATAGTTATTGGAGAGCCATTTCAAAGTGGAATGTGTCTAAGGAATCAAATTTTGACTTAATGCATTGTGTTTTTCTTAAATTGAGATGAATAATAACATGTATTCTAATTAATGAAATATTTTATAGTATGTATGTGCTAACGATAATTATTACATGCACATTTCTTATAGAATTAGAGGTATATGAAAACAAATTTGGTTCTTATTTGAGAATTGGAGTTATGGAGTATTCCCAGGGATATTAAAACCATGAAGAGGAGGTTAGAGGTTTGCATGTCAGCATGAGAAATGTTGAGACCAAGTCTAATGGAAGAAGAGACAGATAAAACCCTATAACTATGAGAATCCTGCATAGAGAAGTGCAGACTATAGGGAAGATAATGAAAGGATTATGAAATATCAATAAGAGATACTTCAGAGTCTGAATATGTTTCATAAGCAAGTTAACAAATACTCTAGCACCAAGAAAGTAGCTAGTGCTAGAGAAGTGAAATCATATAGGTCCCAAAGAAGAAGGGATGATCATGGGAATGATTTACAGTCAAGAAGCATGAGTAGGTGCCATAATTTTCAAAGGAAATCCACTAGAATAACTCGTGCAAGTTTAGGGCTAGGGAGTATCCCAAGTGTATCTCTTTTCAGGAGGTGGAGAAGAATGCATGAGGTAGACATATTGCAAGGTGAACTTGGGAAAATAAAGCCACCAAATTTAAATGGTGAGCACATGAAAGGAGAAGAGGTTGAGGCATGGCTGTTGAAAATGAATAAATATTTCTAGATGCATGAGTTTCCCTCCAGGGTAGAAACAAGAATTGCAACCTAACAGTTGCAAGAAAAGGAAACTATGTGGTTGGATCAACTCAAGTAAGCCAAGCACCTTAATGAGAGGAAGGTCCAATGGAGGATGTTCAAATGATATTTCTAGGAGAAATGTTTGTTAGAGCATTACTATGAGAGGAAGAGGAAAGAATTATTTGAAGTCAAGTTAGGAAGCATGACAATGGATGAATATGAGAAGAGATTTTTTTGAATTGTTGAAATATGTTGACTTCATAAAGGATGAAAAATTCAAAATACAAAGGTTTCTAAGTGGGTTACCCTCTTTCTATAGTAATAATATACAATATGATAACCCTGGGACTTTGGAGAAAGCCATAAGGACAAAAAAGCATCTTTATGAGCAGCGCAAAGGAAGGCCAGTTTTACAAAAAGATCGGAATGATAAGATGAAGGGTAAAAGGGATCAAAGGAAGAAATGTTTTAATCCATCCTTTTTCAAGAACAACTCCCAAGAAAATCAACAAGATATATCAACCCAAAATGAGCACAATACTGCAGATTCATTTTGGAAAAGGTGAAGACAACAGACTGTACAATGTTGTGGATGTTAGGGAAATCACTTATATAGGGATTTCCCTCACAAAGGAGAAAGAATGAGGACTGTCCACAAAATTCTAGAGGATAAAATAGTTAAATACGTGAGAGGAAACATGCCAAGGATTCATGTAGCCTTGGGAAACAAGTAAGAAAAATATCAACCCCCCATAATTGAAGTGGAAGGTAATATTGATAACCATCCCATAGTAATTTTAATTGATTATGGAGCTAGCCGTAGTTACATAATATATGAAATTGTTGAAATATTTCACTTGCAAAGGAGTAAGCATAAGAAATATTGGTTAGTTCAGTTAGCCACAAGGGATAAGAGGAAAATCAATGATCTAGTTAAAGATTGTCCAATAGAAATGAATGGACTCAACACAAAGGTAGATATGAACATCATACCATTGGGTTCATATGATTTCCTAATTGGCATGGATTGGTTGGAAAAACACCATCATGTCGTAGAATGTTACAACAAGACAATCACATGTCTTGATGAAGAAGGGAAGCAAGGAAAGGTTCAAGGCATTCCAAGAGTTGTATCTATTAGAGAAATTGCATCTATGCAATTGAAAAAGAGTTTCAGGAAAGGAAGTCATATTTTTGTAGCCCATATGGAAGAGGAAGCCAGAGATAAAGTGACAAGAATATAATACCATCCAGTCTTGATGGATTTTGAAGATTGTTTTTTCCAAATACTATGATTTCCACCCAAGAGATACATTGATTTATCTATCAATTTGGTTCTAGGAGCTACCCCAATGTCCAAGACACCATATAGAATGGGCACACCAAAGTTGAAATAGTTGTAGATGTAGCTTAAGAGTTATTAAGGAAGGGGTATGTACACCCAAGTGTGTCACCTTGGGGTGACCTAGTTCTTTTTGTGAAGAAGAAATATGGAACCTTAAGGACGTGTATTTATTTCAGACAACTAAATAAGGTCACCATAAATAACAAATATCCTTTGCCAAGGTGTTGTGAGAAATATTACCCTATGGAAAATCTAAGCTCCCCTTTGGACCAAGGCTCCTATATTTGGTCCAAAAACAAAAGAGAACAGGTGGTTTCTAATTTCCCTATAGATCTAACTCAATCAACCAAGCAAGAGAGAGAAGAAATATGTGGCGTACCTTGTTGTGATGTTCATCCTCGCTGCTCCAATCCTAGTGATTTATATCCAAGATCCTTAACACAACTAAAAAAATGCAAAGACTAGAGAAGGAACTTTTCCTCCTACTCTAGATGATTATATAAATAATATCTATCTATGAAGACTAAAATGACAATAGACAAGCAAATGTAGAAGACATGAACTAGAAGGGAATAGGCCAATTTGATATTAATTGGAAAGCCAAAAGAAGCACTTACAAAGCATGATTGATGATGCAACACCTCTCCAAGATCTCCGCATCTATCCCTGGCATGAATATTGACATCAAAATGTTTATACTTCTCCCAGAATCCAAGGTTTGATACCTGAATTGTTCCTTCCTTCACCTTGGAAATACCTTCAATATATAGGCTTGAGAGACACAACCACCATGAGAAAATTAAGGAAATAGTTGAGGATACGGATCCTTAAATTGGGATTTGGATCCTAATATGAATTCATATCATAGGATTCGAGCACAAACAACCTCATCCCAAGAGAATTGGCCCTTAGGGAAAGGAGGAGGATCCTGTGATTCCCTATAACCAAAAGTGGCTCCCCCCCTTAGTTAGAGATAGTGTGTCAGTTCCCAAAAGTGGAACTCCCTGAACATGGAAAGGGGAGAACTGATGCTCCCTATACATGGTAAGGGGTGCACCACCCTTCATAAAATTCCCCAAGATGGTCAATTTTTCCAAGAAAAAGGTGTGTTTTGACCTTGAAATGATGGGTTTCTTCCTACAATATGACTTAAGGGTCATGGAAACTATATTTCATGGTGGAAAGGGGTTGTGACACTCATCTAAGTGAATGTGACACTAGGTAAGGTGCATACGACACTTGCGACAGTGCATGCGACACATAACAATGTGCATACGTCACTTTGTGACACTTGTGACACTTAGGGTGCAAAACTCAAGCGTGACATTTTGATGTGTAACAAATGCCCTGTAAAGTGTTAGGTCATAAGAGAAAATGATGGTTGAAACACTTTAAAAATTATTCAATGCAAGGGTGCTAGAGTAGGAGAACTTGTTAGAAGCTGCAAACAATCATCAATCAATATACAAATATGTTCCATTTGCGAGGCAGGAATACCTATGCTCGTAATATGAGATGACTCAAAGCATGGCCATTGACCAATAAACTACAGATCCATGAGAATATTTACTAGAGATATGGCCACCAAAGATACAATGTGGATCCATATCTCCATGACATGAACTAGTCGTAACCATGAAAAATACACAATGGAGCTACAAAATGACAAAACATAGCCACAGATCAATGCAATGTGAATCTATGTGACGGTATATATATCAATAATATTTTCAGCACGGTGATTGTACCGAAATCTTGTACATTCTCAAATGATCTCCATCGTAGCCTGTGAAAAGCACATAATAGAGTGAGCGCCCAACCCAGTGTCTTCATCCCGATCCCGATGTGGTACGAATCTAGCCATGTGAATAGATGATTTGGTGTTGAACATGGTAGAAAACACTTGATTACCGGTCATTGAGGTAAGTCATTAACAAGTGCGAGGGAATTCATCAATGATGACAATGAATCCCAAGGTACCCTAGAACATTCCAATGAATGTGAATAAATGAGTTGAGTTTGACCATTTGTGGAATCATCTGATCAGGGGTCAATGATGTAAACCTATTACTAGAAGTGAGGAGGCCTGCCATTGAGGCATGTAGGTCCCAAGGTACTAACTGGTTTCTAAGTCTAATTCCTGTATAATGTGCTAATGTTGACCGAAAAAGACTCGTTGAAGGAGGGACATGATGTATCCCCATCATTGACATGAAACTAACATAGGAAAGTGATGTGAGATGGTGGATTGAATGAGTATGGACTGACACAAAACAAATAAATTGGTAATACTACAGATGGATGGTTTGAAGTGAAGCTTCCCTTGAACATGATGAGGCATTACAACTGACTTGGCGTCATTGAATCGATGAGTACCAAGAACTTAATGGGAAAAAAAATAATAGCATTGTTCAACTTAAATGAAAAAGTATGATGACACATGGAATTGGTATGAATCAAAGAAAAGAAGATTACCCAACTGTAAGACGAGACACAAATAGGTGCCATGTTCAAGGGAGACAATAACTACCATAAATGATTCCAAAAACCTTGACCCACTTCCTTCAATTCCCCCCCCCCCATCTAGATAGATGAGTACCTCTTTCTTTTTTAATGATCTTGAGGAGGATAACATATGCTCAGTATAACTCATTCTTCGGAAGATTCCCTTTCCATATGTTTAACGAACCTGACGAAGGAGGGTTTTGGTCATGGAGATCAGACTCACATAGGTCCTTTGATGCATAATTTTATGATCCCAAAGAAGGTAAAATCGATGGTTTTTCATGTTTATAGAGTAAGAAAATAACTTAAAGAAACTACAATAGAATAGGCAATTAGTGCCTAAAATAACATTGAAATTTAGTGTATTTTACTCCATGGATCAGACACTTTTTCTAGTGCAAATGGGTTTTTGTGAAGTCTGGAGTGGTCAAGACAGGAGCTTTTCACATCACCTCTTTAAGTTGTTCAAAAGCTTTAGTTGCCTCTGGAGTCCATGAAAATGCATCCTTCTTGGTTAGTGCCATTAAAGGTGCTATTATTCTTCCATAGTTCCGAACAAACTTGTAGTAGTAACCTGTCAAACCCAAAAATCCTCTAAGATTCTTCAATGTTTTGGGAATCGGCCAGTCCATCATGGCCTTAATCTTGTTAGGGTCTACCTTGACACCTTCATGAGATACAATAT
>SNQJ01S0038633.1:36448-51871 GCA_010110895.2 Picea sitchensis
CCAATATACCACATATCGCTTCCGCTTACCGTCCTCACCTCTTGCTGACACTTGTCTTCCACTTAACTATCCCTTCTCTGTCGATTGTGTCAGCACCACTCCTCACCATATCCCTGCGTTCCATGTGTACTCCACTCCCTGCCTCATGTCATATCCCTCTTTCTGCCTCTACCTCTCACCTCCCGCCATCTATCTCCCATGTCATCTTCGCCTGTATGGTTGTCCCCACTCTCCCTTCTCCACCACATCCTCTGTCCCTGCCACATCATTGCCACGTCCTTCCAGCCGGCCACTGAACATGTGTCGTATTCTGCTAGGAGATGTACCAGTCACCTCACTCGTTCCTCCTCGTCAACATCCACGGTCACTGGTCAGTCTTCCCCATACACATCCAACAAAGCGCAGGAGGCGAAACAAAGACATCCACATCTCCAAGCGCAGGTGTTGACTCTGCTCACTCAAATCTCGAGGAAGCAGTTAATGTAAATGTGGAAGGTGGGTGAGACATCGTATCCTTCCATAAATAGAAGGCCAGAAAGGGACAAAGCACAGAGGCAAGATGTCAGTCTGAATTGACAGAGATCACATCTGGCAGAAGACTGCATGGGCAGTCTGACCAACGTCTGCATGCACAACTTGATAGAGAAACTCATTAATGCAAAGCCTTAAACTCGTGACATGATCGTGCCTCCAGCAGTAGAGTCAGTTCTAAGTATATGTAGGCATTTTTTCCATTTTGTTAGGGTTGATGGTAGAGCTAAGCTCCTGATTGTAATGTTTTGATGAGGACTCTGGTTCTCTGGTTATGAACTGATCCTTGAGACTTCTTGTTTAATGGAAGTCATCTCCTTTCTTTATATTTTGCTTCTGACTGTGAAAGCCCAGAAATGGAGGATCCAGTGGGGTGCTGTGATTATAGTATAGTGTAGGCTTGACTATATTTGTAGTTGCAACATTTTCGGTTTCTTGAAGTTTTCAGATTCAAGAGGATCTTGTATCTAAGACTTTTCCTCCAAAGGATACTGGAAGACCGGATGTCCAGAGTTGCAGAACTTCATACTTTCTCACATTCCTTCTATCTACTCACCACTATACAACTTTACTGGCTTAAGTTAGATCAAGACCTCACTTATCTATGCATTTCCAACCCATTTTTCTAAGTTAAACCGATACAGTCCTGAGATTACATCCATTAGACCATCCTTAAACTTATTTACTGTGACATACAAACTGATGGGTATCAGGCTCATCCCTACTGCAATCCAGGGGTGACTTCAGGTGCTAACAACCATACAATATATACCGCAGTTGTCAAATCTGACATACCTACACACACACATGCAAAGAATATAACATATACCCAACATTATTAGCTATCGATATTAAGATTTATGGTGAAGACAATTGTATTAGTTTATTGTGATCTTTACTAGACTTGTGGGATAGTCTATGTGTGGCCATAGGTAGTAATACAACTACTTTAAGTTTCGATGATGTGGTCTCATCCTTATTGTTAGAGGAGATGAGGTGAAAGAACATGGAAAAACAGAGTACAAAAGCATTATTTGCAAGAGGAATCTCCCAAGAAATAAATATATCTAATTCCTCAAGTGGGAGATTTAAATCTAAGGGTCGATCTAAATCTCCCAGAAATTTTGTAAATACATGCCAAAAGATGTGAAAAAGAAGGGAACTACACATGGATGATTTTAGGGGCTAAATTTCGTTCATGGGATAATTTTCCATGGTTTTTCCAAAAATGAGATTCGCTATTTAAAAATGATTCGCCCAAATTCTATAGGATAAAATTATTTTACCTTAAACAATCGCCAAAATTTGATAAAAACTATATAAAATCCTTAGAAATTTGAATTTTTTTACAAAAATATCGCCAAACATTTATAGTTGGCATATGAAGGATAAGTAAGATTCGCTAAGGTTTCTACATTTTAAAATAAATTTCCATCCTTAAAATCATCCCTGACTACAAGAAGCAATGTAGATCCAAAGGTGTTGAGAGAAGGAAGGGATATGAAGATGCTCCTTGTACATAAGAAAAAACCTCCTTTGAAGAAGGAGGGGATGTGTACTTGGCTTCTTCAAGCACACATGTAGATCACAAGGCATGATTGGTTGACTTAGGGACATCCTTTTATATGACTCCCCATGCACAAGGAGTGGTTCTACGAATATGAAAGATATGATGGAGGTGATGTTTTCCTAAGTGATGACTCGACAACCAAAATCATAGGACAAAGAAAATTCAATTTGAAGCTCATGGATGGAAGGATTAGAAAACTCATTGGTGTTCTACACATCCCAGGAGTGGCCATAAATTTGATTTATGTAAGCAAAATGGATGATGCAAGGGTAGAAACAATGCTTGAGAAAGAAACATGGAGGATGGTTCAAGGAGAAATGGTGTTGTTGAATGGATTTCATATTGGAGATTTGTTACATAAGCTGTAGAGAAGAACTATTAGTGATGGGTGCAATAGTTCCATTGTTCCTGAGATTGGATATAAAGAAGAAAAAACTCCTAGGGTCTTTGGAGAAAAGACTATGTTGTGGCATTAAAGAATGAGGCATATCAAAAATAAGGGCCTTCGACTACTACACGATAAAGGTATGATTGAATGTATGTCTAATTCCTCTCTGTATTTTGATTTCTGTGAACATTGTTCATATGGGAAGTAGAAATGGGTAAGATTCCCCTTTGGTGAAAAGAGGTTGGAGGGAATTTTACATTGGTGTACAGTGATGTGTTTAGACCTGCGTCGGTTCCATCACTGGGAAAATCTATGTACTATGTCTCAGTTATAGACGGCCTCTTGAGGAATACATGGATATATTTCCTCAGGAAGAAATATGAAGTCTTTAATAGGTTTAAAATTTTTAAGTCTCTTTTGGAGAATGAAACAGAGAAAATAATTAAGGTATTGAGGATGGATAATGGTAGAGAGTTTTGCGGAAATGAATTGGAATAATTATGTAAGAAGTGAAGTATATCAAGGAAGAATACTACTCCATATACACCTTAGCAGAATGAAGTTGTAGGAAGGATGAACAAGAGGCTAATGGAAAAAGAAAGGTGCATGCTCAGTGGTGTCAGGTTAGGACAAGAACCCTGGGAAGAGGCAATGGGTATTGCATGTTACCTGGTAAATTGATCACCCTCATCAACACTAGATGAAAAGATTCCACACGAGGTATGGACTGGTAAGAAATCCTCTCTCACACATCTCAGGGTATTTGACTTTGATATCTATGTTCACATTCCAAATAAAAATAGAAGAAAGTTAAATAAAAAGGTTGAAAAGTGTATCTTTATTAGGTATAAAGATGGTTTGAAATGTTATAATCTTTGGAACCAAAAAAATAAGAAGGTAATGTATACCTGAGATGTGGTATTTATAGAAATCAAAGATGTTTTCAAACAGGAAGTCCTACCAAGGAAGAAATAACTATATAAAATAGAGTTTGAGTTGAAGGATAATGAATCAGACTCTATAGAAGAACATTAATCATAAGAAGAAGATCCTCATACTCTAGTATTGAGGAGATCGATTTGGGAAAGAAGAAAATTGGAAAGGTATACTCCACTTTATTTCTGTTCAAATTTTTCGTTACCTATTACTGATGATTATCCAAGAATTGTTAGGGAGGCAATGGATTCATAGGATGAAAAACTATGGGAAAAGGCCATGATTGAAGAAATGACAGCCTTGGATAAGAATGAAGCTTGGGATCTAGTGGATTTGCCAACTAGAAGAAATCTCATTGGAAACAAATGAGTGTTTTAAAAGAAGCTAAATGCATAAGGAAAAGTGGAGAAATACAAAGCTTGATTAGTATCAAAAAGTTATTCCCAGGTAGAGGGAATTAACTTTGGTGAAATTTTTTCTCCTATTGCCAATTTAACTTCTATTAGATTTATTTTATTTGTTGTTGTTGTGTTTGATTTTAAAGTAGACTAGATGGACGTGAAGACAACATTCCTACATGGGGATCTGGAAGAATAAATCTACATGAAGAAGATAGAAGGATTTATTGTGAAAGGAAAGAAAGAGTTGGTATGCAAGCTAGAAAAATCCTTGTATGGGTTAAATCAATCACAAAGGATGTGGTATCAAAAATTTGATACGTATATGTTGTTACTTGGATTCACAAGGAGCAAAGTGGATCACTATTTGTATTTCAAATTAATCGGTGATCAACTTATTTATTTGGTCTTATATGTGGATGATATGTTGTTGATAGGAAATGACAAGCATAATATATAGGATGTAAAAACTCAGTTTTCCTCTAAATTTGACATGAAGGATCATAGTATTCCAAATTTCACTTTGGGAATGGAAATTAAAACAGATCAGGAAAATAAGAAACTATGGTTAAATAAGAGGAAATATGTTAAGACAATATTGTAGAGGTTTAATATGTAGGAATGTCAACCGATCAAGGTCCCTATTTATGTAGGTGTAAAGGTATTTGTGGATCAATGTCCCAAGACATGGGAAGAGGAAGAAAAAATGTACCATGTTCCATATGCGAGTGTGGTCGGTATTTTGATGTATGAAATGGTTTGTACTCGACCATACATTGCATATGCAATGGGAATTTTGAGTAGGTATATGTTAAAACCATAGAAGGAGCATTGGACAATAGTAAAGAGGGTTTTCAGGTATATTTTTGGCATTAATAGTTATGGATTGTGCTACCAAGGAAGACTAGGATTGGATAGAGTGTTGGACATACATGGGTTTGTTGATGCAGATTGAAATGGAGATGTAGATTACAAAAGATCTACAAGTGGGTATGTGTTTAGCATGTTTGGAGGAGCAAAACAAATTCTGTAGTTGTACTCTCAACTACAAAAGTTGAATACATGGAAACTTGATTAATGAGATTTATGTGGTTGGGATTTTAGAATTGTTCGGATTAGCCACAATCTTGTCACTAGATTGTCAATGTTTTAGATCCAAATCATGATCCATCTTCAGGACGAATGGAAACCACTCATGCAAACAAGGAAGCAGTATGGTTACAGATATTGTGTTCAAGTATTGGATTGGTATATAAATATGTAAGGATATATTGTGACGGCCAAAGTGCAATCTTCCTGGAAAAGAACTTGGCTTATCATTCAAAGAAAAATCATATTGGTGTTCAATATTACTTTGTGAGAGACATGGTTGAAGAAAATAAAGTGTTGTTGATGAAGGTGGACACTTTGAAGAATGTTGCAGATTCATTAACAAAATATGTGAGCACTAAGAATTTCGCTTGGTGTAGAGGATCTATGAGCATTGTTCCATGGATTGTTGACTATCTAACCCTATAACCCCCTATATGCAAAGAAAACAATAAGTGGGAGAGTGTTTGGTATGTGTTATATCATTTGCACAACTAGATATAGTATCTCCATTGTGTCAGGCACACAGGGGGATTAGAGTGGGGATCACTACTCCCCCCTCCCACCCGAGGGGTCACAAGGGGGTGGGAGCCCCTGTGTGGGGGTTCAGGAGTAGCGCCCCTGGAAAAAAAAGGCATTTTTTTTCGTTTGTTTTTCGGTGGTTTTTTGGCACATGGTTTTCATCGATGATTTTTTAATTCTGATTAAGGAATTAGGGTTATTGACTAATCTGGGTTAATGGATTATGGGTTTCAAATGCCACATGATCTTATATATTTATTTTATTGTAAACAATGAAGATATGATGAATAGAATATTAGAGGTGCAGCTCTAGGCAGGTTGTCGGTTTTCCCGGTTTGGGTTTCCAGGGTAAAAATATATGTGTAATATGTGTGTGCCATTGTATCGTTTCTATTGTTATTAAGAATATGTTTGTAGTAACTAATTGTACAAGGTTAAAATCTACACCTCCTAGAGTAGTCGACTAGAAATCAACCACCTGAATACGATCCTGGGAAAGATCTTGAGAAGAACCTTGAGAAAGATTCCAAGAAGAACCATGAGAAATATCCTAAGAAGAGCCCCGAGAAAGATCATGAGAAGAATTTTGATAAAATTCATAAGAAGGATCTTGAGAAAAATTCGGAGAAGACATATGAAAAGGCTAATGATTCAGAACAACAACAATCAAAATAAAAAAGAAAGAGAAAGAAGAAGAAGAAGACAGTCCACCACAAAGAAACCACATCCATTGTTACAACTTTCACAACCTTCAAGCCCATCGAAACATCCAACCCCACAACAGAAATGGTATTTGACACCTCTGTGGCATCCGACTATCAAATCTTTGATCTATATAATGAATTTGCAAAAGATTCAGTAGCCAGATGGAAGTGTGCGATGAAGGATGAAGATAAGATGATAGAGAGAAAAGATAAAGAACATGAAACATGGAAAATCTGCATCAACTTGGAAAAAGAGAAACTCAACTTGGATCCATCGAATGAGGAAGAAGATTGACTTGACTCCTTTAAGAAATTGGTAGATAAGTTAGTCGAGTCAAATTTGCAAGGGCAATAGGAAATTCAACGATTGAGGGAAGTGAAAAAAAAAGATGAAGTAGGAGCATGCCCGAATGATTGAATCCAACCAAAAACTAATGATTGATTACACTAGAGTCATCCTTTAGTCGGAGTATGAAAAGTTTAAGGAAATCAGGAAAAACCTAGACAGGATATTTGATACAAATGCCACATTAAACATTATAGTAAGTAATTGACCGACTTACTTCACCTTGACATCAACAAGCTCAAATATCAAAAAGTGTACTAGAGGATTTGACAAAGAAGAAAAAGATGACCCCGACTCCAAGATGAGGACAACTCTGGCCACACAAATTGACAAGGAAAAGGAGCTTGAAGTATAACTTACCCAACAAGAGAGAGAATGGTTTGGAGAAGGAAAGAAAGCACAACTAGAAATAAAGAACACTATGGAACACCTCGATCAGGGCATTAAAAAGCTATAGCAGGTTGAGGAAAATTTCAACCCTGAATCAACCACAGTAAAAAACACTTTCATTATAGATAAGCTGAGATACCTCACATAGATGAAAACACTTGGAGTTTAGGCGCAATACTTAGTTTATGAGTGGCACACATTTTCTCAATATCTGCACTGACTAGCTCTGCATATTTAACAAATTTATTTTGAAAACTTTCCAAAGAAATAGACAAAACATCGGTCGGGTCCAACCTCTCCTTATTGATAAAGATTTCAAATTTTCATCCCAAGTGTATCAGAATCAAATTTTTCCACTGCTAGCCACCACTCAACAATGCTAGAAGTCGAAGTGGAGGGAACACATGCATCATAATTGGACAAAGGTGTCACAACACTGGACCCATAAGTGCACCTTTATAAATGTCCTAAGACAATACTAGAAGAACCGGTCGACCAACCAAAATAGATGGGGGGCAAGCACACCCAACATAATCAACAACACCAGATTTGGTTATCAATGTCTAAAAAGTATTGGAAAAAACATCAATTTTGGCACCATATACTTTTCTTTTTGAAGTGTATAGTATTTTTTTGCACTAAAGTATCTTTTATCTCTGTACAAATGTAACTGTGAGATCATTGGGTGTGTGGGAGGTTTTGAAGGAGCTAGTTGACCCCAACAACGAGATTGTTGACCTTAGCCATAACAATCGACCAAAATTTTCAAGGCTTGGTCGAGTCGGCTAACATTGTGACTAGACAAGTCGACCATGCGAATGATAATCATACTATAAAGTACACCACTTTGATCAACGAAATCATTTCCTCCACTAATAGCCACCCCATATTCATGCCAAAACTGTTATAAAAGGAACCCGTAGGAGGACACAAGAAGCAATCTGGAAGTAGAGAATGATTGCGTACAAATTGCTCAAGGTCAAGAATCATGACAGTCGATCCCTTTGCATGGATATTTCCTCCGGGAGGGACTAGTTTTCCACAGTGGTCCCCAAAGTATGAAGATCTTCACTTGTTTTTGCAATAGAGAGAAGGTCCTCTCTCCATCAGCATAGAAATTCCACAACACCAAAAGGACTTTGCATAGTTCAACCTAAGGCACCTTTGCACCAACTGGACATCGATAAACTTTCGAACAAATTCAAGAGATGGTAGTCGTACTTGTTGGCCATCTTTTTCAACAAGGGACTAGGGTTGAGAGGAATGACTAAATCGTTCTTCCAACCAACAAAGCTTCATCGACCAAGCCACCAAGAAGGATCAAGAGTGAATGAACTCAGTATCTTGAGCCTGTACTTCTTCATAATTGCACAAAAGCATGTTCTACTTCTTTGTAATTGTATAAAAAATGGCTTGTAACCATCCAACAACATCAACATCAGAAGCCATAGAAGATCCAACAAAGTGATTGGTTCAACTAATTCTTTATCTTATTTTGAGGTGGGGGGAGATGTTGTAGGGGCTAGCTGACTCTATCGACTAGATCCAATAATTGACCAAGATGAATATGTATGTCAGTCGACTATCTAGTTGGATATGTAAGTCGATCGACTATCTAGTTGAGTATGTAAGTTGGTCAATCATCAAGTTGGGTCGATCGATCGAAGCAAATAGGAAGTTGTAATTGCCCTATAATTTAATATACAAGTATATGTATGTGCCTATGTAACAAAGAAAAGAAGGTTATTGTATCATAATATAAAGTGCATATTGATGGTTTCCCTAATACTTTGTGTAATCTTCTATTTGTATCTATGTGTGTTCTTGTATAGTAGTGTGTTGTGTATATTTTTCTATGTGAATAACTTTTGGTAACATCTGCATACTTACCCCTAGATTACAACACCATTGATTAAAAAATATCTCGTCGTTTTTTTGTGAGATAGGTAACCAATGCCCCCCAAATTAGTGTGCATTGGAGACATAAGGATGTTTGATACATGCAACATTATATGTTTGTTTCCAGTATAATGATGATTTCCCATGGTTGCATCAAATTCATTCATTTATTTTTCAACATAGCATTATCTTTGTGGAAATCTTGGTTGAGAATATGCTTATGGTGGTTAGTTTCAATAATTGATTATGTTAATGATGTTATTACTTGATGTAACATCACCTTCATTTGACACGAGGGAACTTCAAAGAAAATTTGATTTACATGCAGGGTTTGGTAAGCAGGGAATGCCATACACTTAACATGGTTATAATGGTATTGTTCCACTCATTGGTTGATATTTTATACTTATATTTCAACAATGAGGGTCATCTCTAGCTTGGCTAAATGGACATTAGCCTTAGTGCTTGCCATTCTGATCTCTTTGCTCAATGCTCTATTTTTGGATGTGTTGTACTCTTTGCAAGTAGTCTTGGTCTCATCCCAACAAAAAGGGGGTCCAATAGGGTGATCACCCCCCTCGAATGGAGGGTGAGGGGCTAGAGTCATTGAAAGAAAATTTTGGGTCTTTTTTTGGTATGTCTTGTGCCCTTTTGGCCAATGATTTTTCAACCCATTGTAGACTAATTTTGGTTAAGGAATAAGGGTTGTAATTTAAACTACGTTAATGGAATACGGTTTTGGATGTTACAAGATACCTAAATATTGTATTGTGAATGGTGAAGTTAATACAATGAGATAGGGAGAGGTGTAGTTCTTAGCTAGGATGGTTTTCCTAGTTAAGGGTTTCTAGGGTAAACTTTGTGTATACTATGTGAACGTGTCATTGTTATTCTTATGTTTTAGATTCTATTAGTAATGATGTTATTGCATAGTTTTATCAAGCTCTTCATCTATGAGAGTTCAACCTATAATAAGTGGTGTTGGAGGCCAAGATGTGGCTTAGCCCTAGCCTCCTCACTATCGTGATAGAAAGCATATGTGCTCTTGGCATTGTTTGGTACTTGGAAGCTTGCCTTATTTGGTTTGATTTGGGCTCTCATGCTCATTAAGTGAGACCCTTTCCCGTACAAGCAACGGTCAAGCCTTGCCAAACAAACCAAAAACTTGCATGCTTGCTTCATGAAGATTTGTTGTCATCAAAGGGACTATTTCACATTGCATTTTGGCTTTTGTTTGGATGTTCTAAAGGAGCCAAATTCATCATGGATTCAATGGAAAAGGCATCAAAAGAAAGCAAGGAAGTAGAGGTAAGATCTAAAAAAGAAATGAACCTAGCATTGTTTTAATTATGTGTAATGTTTGCATGGTGATTATGGATCTACAACTAGAGTAATGTTATTTGTGCTTCCCTTTCTTCATTTCATTACCTGCTCGCCTTTCCATTTCCTTCCTTTCATTCTAGATATTTATCCCTATTTTGTGAAAATTCCTTCTCAATGTTTTGAGAAAATGAAAAGCAAAAATCAATAAAAATGATTTATCCTCTTGGCATAAAATGCCTCCATTCTCATTCATCTTATTTTTAAGTCAAAATATATATAATATATATAAGTGTTGGTGCACCACACCATTACTAGCAAATGGGGCAATGAAATATTATGAGCATCATCTATACACATCAAGAAACATGAATTTTAACCTAAACAAAAATTCGAGAGAATGATGACGTATACCCATGATAAATAAAGAACACAACATAAGCAAGCATGAAAAATAGAAACTTAGACAACACATTAAAGGAGAACGAAATGCTATAACACAAGGAAGATGAAGAACTTAATATGTCCCAGAAGAATGCGAGAGGTGAATGAGATGTTATAGAGGGCGATGATATATATACCAATTAACGTATTCTTGTTGATAGAGACATAGAGACATATTTTGTTATTGCATAAAATTATGCATTTTGTGCTGTCATCGTTAGTTTGTTTATGCTATTAATATATTTTGTCTTATTTTTGGATTGGATAGTTTACGTTCAGTAGGCCTTATACATTGAAKAAAATACCTCCATTCTCATTYGCATGGCTGAAAGCTAGATTAAGCCAGCATGAAGCTAACAACTATATTGGTGATGGACAGCCCACTGGACTCAAAAACTATATTGGTAATTACTTTTCAACAGAGAACTTGAAGAGCATGGTGTGCTTGTAGATCTGGCCAGGCTTAACAATTACAGAAGGGAATTTAGGTTGATTCACTGCATTGGGAAATGCCTGAGACTCGAAGCAAAATGCAGAGTGTGCCTTGTATATCACACCACCTTTGCCCACCGTGTCTTTCAGATTATTACTCGTATAGAATTGCATGCCTGGGGCAGTAGTCCACACCTCCATCACTCTGGAACTCCAATGGTCCTTTATCCTTGCACCAGGCCTCAGACCATTCTTCAACTTGGGTCCATCAAGAACATAATTATGATCAAATCCAGGAGGCTTCTCAGAGCTATTCAACTTATTAATTCTGCTACCCACAATCACTTCTTTGGTTAAGTCCAATGGCGTTCCATTTACAGGCAATATCTGGCCAGTTGGAATAAGATGGCTATCTGTAGGAGTATAATGTGAATCCCATATTGTGATAGAGTTGCCTAGTATATCCCTCCCGCTGCCTTCTCCTGCAAGGTTCCAGTAAGCATGATTGATTAAACTCACAGGTGTTGCCTTATTCCTTGGTACTGCTTCCATATCAAGTCTCAGCTCCATGTCTCCACTTATTGTATAGGTTGCAGATACATCAAGGTCACCAGGAAAACCTGTTCCAACGAGGAGCAGATATAATCATTGATCATTTCTTACACTTATTATGCATTGGAAAAAGTGGTGCAAAGAGAGGCTACCTGCTGTACAGCTAGGTTGTGGAAAGATTGTGGGGAGAGAGGATATTTGAACTCTCCAGGTGCACAAATGCCCTATTTCCCACCAACCAGTCAGAGGTTGTGTGCCTCCAGCAGTTGAAATACCCTCTCCACACTACACTGTTCAAGGATATAGATCCAATCTAGTGGCAGATTGATAGTAACCCTAATCTATTAAACCCCAATAGATCAAAAAATAGAGTTTATAGATATGGTTAAACTGTTTTTTATCCCTCTTAACATTTATGCAGCATTAATAAGAATCCACCACATGATCAGCTCAATCTCCAAAGTTTGTGTGGTAGGAAATTGGTTGTGATAAACTCTGACCAATCTACAACCGACTACATCATCAGTATTATTGTTAATGTTATGATGGCATTTAACTTGTTCCCCATCGAAGCTGTGGTAGGTGAACTTGATAGAGGGCTTCCTTCCACTTCTCTGCTCCCTCACTTTCCATAGCACATTGTCAAAGCCTGTCAACCCTCCTGTATTATTCATATCACCAAACTACGCATATGTTACCCAAACTGATCTATTCCTCTACACACAGACATACATAGAGAGAGAGAGAGATAGATTTTGTTACTGATTATAGGGCTCTGGTTAGCCAGATAAAACATAAATGCAGAACAGAAAAGGCAGGCATTCACCATGGAGTGTGTTGTTGCCATCATTCTTAGGCAGCTGATATGTTTTCCCGTTTATTGTAAATTCTCCATCCTTGATTCGGTTGGCTACACGACCCACCAAGGCACCAAAGTAAGGTCTACTGGAGCTCGCCTTCTGCATTAATAAACAATCTCATATCATCACAAGACAGTCCACCATATTCCTCATGGTACTGCATACATCTGAGATCCAAGCTAATGTGTGAAGAGAAACTGAGAAATTTATCCTAAAATCGTAGCATTTGATGGCAGTACCAAAGGGAAATGCAAATACATACCATGTATGAGGCAAGATAGTCATAGCCAAGAAGTACATCTGCTAGATGACCTGAATACATAAATAACGATACATGATGAGTAATTCATGATTGCAAAGCAGTTGAAGGTTAGGGTTTAAGGATGATTACCTTTAGCATCTGGGAGAGTGAGGGAGACGAGGGTAGCTCCCCAGTTTGTGAGATTTATGTGCAGATCGCCCCTGCGAAGTTGAAAGAAATTCGGGGCATTGAATCTCCTGTAGGGATGACCATGACCACCCAGCTTGCCTTTCCTCTCCAAAGTTCTCCCATTCAATTCCCATTTTTTCCCTTGACTGCTAGCTTGGCATTTGCAGAGGTGAATGAAAACCAGAATGCACAAAAAATACAAGAGAATGGACGGCAGTTTCACCATTTTCAATTGATTGACTGATCACTCGATGGATGGGTAAACCAATGAAGAACATTCAATCATATATAGAGAGACGCACCCAATCCTAGACTAGGGTATGTTTGTATGGTGGAGATAAGGTCAAGTGTCAACATCACATGGACACTCTGTTCAACAACAAACAACTTATGCACTGCGGCGACCAGTTGAGTTAATCTTTGGGTGCCCTACTCGTTTGGGATTATGTCGTGGCTTCTTTAAATAATTTAATTTGATGGTGAACAATTAATTAATTAATCAATGGAATGGGGCGTTCGCTCTTTATTAAAAATAAAAAAACGTAGTTTAATTTTTTTATGGTATTTGGGGATATTTTCTGTTTTTTTCTAGAAGAAAATTTCACAATTATAAAATATAATTTTTAATATCCGAAGAGTGCATAAATATTCTGGAAAGGATAATACCATGCACTAAACAAACCAAACTAATGACACAAACTTTCACAATTATAAAATATAATTTTTTTATTTTTTATTTTATTTTATTTTTATTTGCTTACACTAGGGGAATCGGTAACAACGGCAATATCGTACTCGCGTGACACGGGGTCAAATCCTGCCGGTTGCCTTATAAACCCTAGGGAGAAACGCACAGCCCGCAAGCACGCCCTCCGAATAAATCGGGGTGAGAATCGACCTTGAGACCTCATTTTACATAGTTCCTTCCATTTACACGGCACTTGCCAATCGGTCTACACCCCTGCCGGCTATAAAATATAATTTTTAATATCCGAAGAGTACATAAATATTCTGGAAAGGATAATACCATGCACTAAACAAACCAAACTAATGACATAAACATCCTCCAGGTTACATGCTTATACTCCTTTACTTATACTCCTCAAAGTAAAGAGTGCAGCCATCAAAAGAAAGTAAAGAGTGCAGCCATCAAAAGAGATTGTAAGCCTGCGTTTATTAACAGATTTGAGATATTTTCTGTTTAATTTTGCTGGAAATCTGACAATAAATTGTTGGATCTACAGATTTGAGTGGTTAATTCTGTATAATTTGAATGTCCCATGGGGTTTTCAGCGCACTGAATCCATTTCTGCACTCAGAAATGCGATTTAAACAACAATAAATTGTGATTTTGTGCAGATTTTTGTGGTTGAATTCAGGCGAAAAGAGCCAAAATGAAGAACAGTTCGACAACGCCACTTAATTTTCTTTTCTCTTGCCTTCTAATTCTTCATCTTAATTACTTTACCATACTAGAAGGAGGTGACTAAGTGTGATTTAAAAGATTAAAAGTATCTATTTGTTTTAATTAGTGTAAAGAAGAAAATTAACATTGTTAAAATAAGAACAAACTCTCACAATTCCTAAAACATCATGGGTCTAAAGAATTTGTCATATTTGTGACACTAAAACTATTGAACATGAAAATTACCTTTTCTTAAATTGTTTTGCATACACCTACATTAGATCTCAATCTCAAAATATTTCTTATAATATCGACCTTTATTTCAGTATATTTGTTTCTATATTTCTCTAACAGTAAATGATACTTCCCCACTTCTTGGATGATATGTGGTGCTAAACCACAACTCGAGGGACACAAGGCTCGAACCCGTGACCTCTCCCCAAACAGAAAGAGTATATGCATGTCTATCACATGGGGCTAACTTACAATTAACTTATAATAACAAATTGTTAGTTACTTAGCCCCATGGGATAACATAATTGGTGAGACATGCGCACACTCCTTCAGTATAGTCCCACATCCACACCTCTCACTTGGTCATCTGATCTTTATGTGAAAGAACTGTTAAAGGTAAAAGAGAGGTTGGAAGTAGTAGAAGCTAAAGAGCTGGAAAGAGATTGTACAATCCATATAATAATAGCTGAAAACCAGGCTTTAGCTGCGAGCAACAAAGTTCTGAAGGAGCAAGTGTCATTGCTACAGGAAACTCTCTGAATAGGGAAAACAGAATGGCAATGCATGAAAGCAGAAGTGAAAAACATGAAGAAATTTGCAGTGGAGAATACAGAGGTGATGAATGCGAAACCATCCCAAGATAAGGGGAAAGTAGTTGCCCAAATAAACAACAATGAAGAGACATCAAAAGAAGAGAGGAAAGGAGATTCCGCAAAACTCTCCAAACCCTGGGCTCAAGTTACTAGCAATTCTGCTAAGAGGGAAGGAGAAACAAACATTCAGGTGGACAACATGCAAGATAGAGAAAGCAAGGAAAGACGGGATAGAGAAACAAGCATAATTATTAAGGGGGTGAAATATTATGGGAAAAATGAATGTACTCTTGACCTTGCAAGAGACTTCTTGAAAGACAAGCTCCAATGGCAAGGACAAATATGTCAAGCATGGAGAGTAGGTAAGCCTAACGGTGAGA
>SNQJ01S0038633.1:64362-74653 GCA_010110895.2 Picea sitchensis
AGTGATTGATTTTTCTTTCTTGTCAATTTTTCCTAGAATTGATATTGTATTTAGACTCTTATATACCAACAAGTGGTATCAGAGTGTATGGTCATTGGTTGTTGGTTACTTTCGAGGAGAAGGGACGAGAAGGAGCCAAGTTGTTGGTCATTCACGCAAAGGAAGAACAAAGGGTGTATCGTTTATGGTTTTTTTCAAACTGTGAAGATACACGAAGGCCTAGAGAAAGGTCGTGTAGAGGACAAGGACTAGAGAACTTGAATATGTTGTTGAAGTCATTTCCCCTAGTTTTTTGGGCCAAGTGGTGAAGGAGGTCTTGAATGTGGAAACTTGTTGTTTGTGAGCAGTAAATAGTCCATAGAGATAGTTCAATGTCATGTGAAGGCTGTGGAGGTGAAAACCCTAGGTGTGAAGGTTGTGGAAATGTTCTCACGCAGAGGAGTAAGACCAATTGATTTTTTGATCACCGATGAAGAGAAAGGAAATAGAACTGAGGCGCATAAGAGTTGAGGGTTGACTTGAAGTCAGGGGTATTGTCTTTTATTGGTTCGTGAAGAGTCCATCGACGTTTCCATGTTGGAAACCCTACATATATATGTTTTTAAACATTTTCTTTAAAATTAAAAAGGTCCACCTGCATTTCTTGTTTGTGGAGAAATATTTTTTAAATTAAGTTGAGGTTTAAGAGGGTGGGAGCCTGTGTGTAGAGAATTAATGGCAAAGATGACGAATGTTAAATTTGAGGTTGAAAAATTTAATTGTAAAAATAACTTCGAATTGTGGAAACTTAAAATGTGAGATTTTTTAGTACAACAAGGGTTGCATAAGGGATTAGAAGATAAGAGGAAGACACCTGCAACTATGACTGATGAAGAGTGGGAAGACCTAGATGCCATAGCCCTCAACACAATTCTATTATGTCTTGCGGATGATGTCTTGTTTAATATTATTAGGGAAGAAACAACAACAATCTTATGGAGAAGGATGGAGAGCCTTTATATGACGAAGTCCTTGACAAATCAAAGCTACTTGAAGATGCAACTATATCGTTTAAAAATTAAAGAAGGTACGGAAATTGAAAATCATTTGAATATGTTTAATACTCTTATATGCCAATTGAATAGTATGGATTTTAAACTCGATGATGAAGATAAGGAAATTACATAGGTATGTTCATGGCCTAAATCTTGGGACCATCTAGTCACTTCCATCAACTTTAGTACAATTGAGACTCTTGAATTTGATATTGTTGTTGGAGCTTGGTTGTCTGAGGAGGTGAGAAGAAAATCAAGTACTGAAACCTCCACACCAAAAGAAATGGTGGCTAGAGGTCAGTCCACATAAAGGGGAGAGGATTCGATTGGAACATCTAGGGATAAGTCAACAAGAAGAAAAGGTAAGGGAATATGTTGGTATTGCAACAAATTAGGACATCTCAAGAAACATTGGTGGAAGCTACAGGAGTCCAAGGAAGAATCCAAAAAAGAAGAAAATCTAATCGAATCATGTACATGTATAATTGATGAATTCTTCATAATTTGTAAAGTATCACAATTTTATGAAGAGTGGTTATTAGATTCTGGTGCTTCACACCATTTGTGTCCACATCATAATTGATTTTCTACATACCAAGTTTTTGATGGTGGTAGTGTTCTTATGAGAAATAATTTTTCTTGTAAGACTATTGATCCAGGTGGATATCGGTGGCCACCCATCTATTCCACTGGGTCGAAAAATAGTTTTCACCTTGGTAGTTTTCCAGGTTCCAAACTTCCGGGGTTGTTTTGAGGCCCTAAACGATGTTCCTTTGGGATTTGGGGCCCAGGTGATTGCCATAGGCAATGACTTGGGCCATTCAGAAATTGTTCTTCTCGATTAGACCTTTCCAATGGGATATCGTGTGCCTAAAACGAAGATCGTATGAAAAAGTTACGACCCCGGGAAGTTGATGTACTAACTTACCCCAACGAGGCCCACCTGACTTTTGGCACTTCATCTCCTAGGGTTAGGTTTTTAGATGTCTATGGTTTTTGACATTCCTGTTTATTGTAAAAGGCCTTCAAAGCCTCATTGTAACCATCTTCTTGCGAATGAGCGCAGCCGTCACATCTCTTCTTAGAGATAAGCCGCCACCATTCAAGCAAGCTTGTTTTCCGTTGCATTTTAGAGTTTCAACTTATTTCCTTATTGAATAGAAAACCAGTTTTACTGTATCTCTGTTATTCTATGTTAAGCATCTGTTAATAATCTATAGTCATTTCGTTCTGCTCATAAAATCTAGATCAACTATTGGGGTTGGGAGTATTAGGATTAATATGTTTGATGGAAGAGTAAGGACGTTAACAAATGTAAGACACGTACCTGAACTAAAAAATAATTTAATTTCTTTAGGAGTTTTGGATTCCAAAGGTTACAAATTTGCAGGTCAAGGTGGAGCACTGAAAGTGTCGAAGGGTAGTTTGGTGGTTATTAAGGCAACAAAGTTTGGGAATCTTTACAAGTTGGAGAGAAAAACTGAAAAAAGTGAAGTAGTGGTGATATCTAATAAAATAAGTGCATCTACTTTTTTATGGCATCAACGATTGGGCTATATGAACAAGAAAAGAATTGGGCTATAGGTACTGGTAAACTGCAATTTATTTCCATACTTACAATCTTTGAATTTCTGTAAGTTGTATATCTTTGTTGGTTATAGTGATGGAGTTAAGGGATGTAGATTGTGGAATCCTACTGCCCACAAAATTATCACTAGTAGTGATATGTGCATGGAACAATCAATAGTTGTTCATGATTGCAAAAGGAGATATGTTTGTAACCTTAGGGAATTATTGCATGGACTAAAGGTACCTAGGAAATGGTACAAGATGTTTGATTCTTTCATGGTGAGCCTAAAATTCTTAAGAAGTGAGTATAACCATTGTGTTTACTTTGAAAGTTTGGAAAATGGTACATTCATTTTCTTAGTATTATATGATGCTATGATTGTTGCAAGCCAAATCATGTTTAAGATTAATAGGTTAAAGGCTTAGTTGGCCAGGATGTTTTAGATGAAGTATCTAGGAGTAGAAAAACAAATCTTAGGCATAGGAGTACATAGAGACAGGGAAAATGGTAAGTTGTGTTTACCATATTCCCAGCCCCGAGCTGGGCTATTCCACATGAAATTTCCAAAATATGATACCATTTTAATTATTTGATATGCCCTACAAATGCACAGAATCAAACATAATAACAACAAATATATACATGCATCATATACAGGAAAAACCCACAACATAAAATGGATAATTAAGCACACATTAATTAAAACAAGCTCATAAAAGAAACTTTTATTTTGAAAAAAGTCACCAACTACGTGCAGACCTCATACTTTCCTCCCAACCATAGACTTTGATGCTCATAAACTCAACAACAGGTCACCCCCAAGTTGGGGCTAAAACTCCACCCGAGAAAAAGAATCTTAAACCAAGATATGGTCTCTCAATAGCAGAAATGCTCAAACTCAGGTGCCAAATATAGTAGACAACCTACATCCTCTCATTCCCCATATGCTTATCTCACCCTAGGAAGTGTGCCCCTTCTCTTCTCAACAATCCTTTATTTGCCCCACTTTCCTTCGGGGCTTCAACAACAGGTCGAAAAGGAAGTCTCAAAGCCCTGTAGCTACAACTTTGCACCTTGGGAAAACAATTCTCAACAGTTCTCTCACCTAGAGAGAATTCTCATGGGCCTAAAAACTTACTTCTTCAATAGTCCTCAGGCCTAACAATCTGCCTCTTCAACTCAATTTACCCAGATTACTGGCTGGAATCGACTCCAAATACTTCCAGGTATAGGTACCGGTGATGGAAGCAAGGTACAGATGATAGGAGAGTGAGTGAATTCCTGAATGATGGAGGATTGATGGGAAAATGAACTAATTTACCCAAATATATGTGCATGTTACCAACTTGACACTTATCATGTTGGGAACTACATGGGCCCATTTCGCCCCCCACTTGGGTGATACATTTCTCATAATTAAGGACTTGGGATATATTTATATCCCTCACTTTAGACTTTAGACTTTAGGAATATTATTAAAATATTCCTTTGGGCTTAATCCCCCTTAGCTTAGCCCCTTTTCTAGACTCTTAGCCCCCCTTTCCCTTTCTAATGAAGTTTAGCCCCTCGTACTCTTTTTGTTTGGTTGGTATACAACAATGATGTGTTTTCATTAATATCGGAGTGTGATTACATAATACAAAGATAGGCTCACTGACCTTTCATCTTATGGCTCTTCAGCCTAATAACCACACAGACACGCTGGCCCAAAATGTCCTTCTCACCAGCCTGTATTTACATTTACATTTACATTACAATTGGGATTCGGCCTAGGGGCATTACATTCCCCTCCCCATTATTTATGCACTATCCTCGGTGCATTATATACAGATGTACAATCAAAATCTTCAAAAATCTTCAAAAAGATGTGGGTACTTTGCCTTCATAGCATCTTCATGCTCCCAAGTTGCATGCTTAGTACCGTACCAGGTCCATTGGATCTTTACTATCCCTATGGATCGATTCCAGAGCTACTCGATCTTCCCATCCAATATACAAACCAGTTTCAATTGAAATTCACCTTCTAGCTCCACCTTAATCACATTCCAATCAATGACATGATTAGCATCAGGCACATACTTTTTAAACAAGGATACATGGAAAACATTATGAATACACATCGATGCAAGTAGTGCAAGAATGTATGCAACGGGACCAATCCTCTCTAGGATTTCAAATGGCCCATAATAGCGCGATGCCAGCTTTGAACAATTTCCCAACTTCAGGGAACTTCTCTTAGCCTTTAATTTCAAGAACACATGGTCACCCACTTTAAACTCTCTGTGAGTTTTTTCCTTTATCAACATAAATTTTATGCCTATCTTGGGAAGCCTTTAAGTTTTGTTTTATTTTCACCATTTGTTCCTCCATTTCCCTGAGCAATTCTGGCCCAACCACTGCTATGTCTGCTGGGTTGTCCCAACTCACTGGTGTATTGCATTTTTTTCCATATAGTACCTCAAATGGGCTCATCTTCAAACATGTTTGATACCCATTATTATAAGAAAATTCTACTAAGTGTAGGTAGTCTTTCCATTTTGATGGTTTATCCATCAAATACATCCTTATCATATCCTCTATCACTTGATTGGCCCTCTCTGTTTTCCCATATGATTCTGGGTGATAGGTTGTGATAAAGTTCATATTTGTCCCAAATCCTTTGAATAATCCCTTCCAAATATTTGATGTGAACTTGAGATCTCTGTGAGACACAATTGTCTTAGGCACACCATGAAGCCTAGTAGTTTCTCTCATGTAGATATCTGCAATGTGGGATGCCTTGTGAGTGAGATTTACTGGAATAAATTGGGCAGCTTTCGTAAGCTTATCCACCACTACCATGATGAAATCATGTTGTCTGGTTGTTTTAGGAAGCTTAGTTATGAAATCCATTGTCACAACTTCCCATTTCCACCCAGGAATGGGGAATGGATGTAGCAAACCAGTTGATTGTCTATGCTCAACCTTGAAATTTTGACATTCCAAACATCTGACTATATAATCAACCACCTCTTTCTTCATACCTGACCAATAATATTGGCTCTTAACAACTGCAATAGTTTTCTGGTAACCTAGGTACCCAGCATAAGACATGTTATGCATTTCTTTTAATACCATATTTTTCAACTCATGAGAGTTAGGAACATAAACTCTTCCCCTGTACATGAGGATTTCATCCTCTCTTAGCTCATAATCCTCATTTTTTTGTTGCAATTTACCTTGCTGTAATTTTGTCTTTATTTCCACATAGTGTTGATCTGATTTTCCAACCTCTAAAATTATGTCGTTCAAATCTGATTTGTACATGCTAATGGTTGTAGCATGCATCTCATGCACTCTCTTGTTGAGTGCATCAACCACCTTGTTCTCTTTACCCTTTATATGTTTTATATCAAAGTCATACTCACTAAGGAATTCTAACCATCTTCTTTCTTGGTATTTATCTTTGGTTGTCCAAACAAATATTTCAGACCGCTACGGTCTATCCTCAACTAAAATATTTTTCCCATGAGGTAGTGTCTTCACATCTTCAAGGCATGCACTATGGCTTCCAATTCCAAATCATGAGTAGCATAATGTCTTTCATGTTGTTTTAATTTCCTTGATTCGTAGCATACCACATGCCCATTCTAACTAAGGACTCCACCAAGCCCTTTTTTGCATGCATCAATGTACACAACAAAATCTTTATTAGGATCAACAATTCGAAAAATTGGTGCACTTGTCAATAAATATTTCAAGTGCTAAAAACTTCTTTCAAAATCAGTGGTCCATTCGAACCTCACACCCTTTTTTTGTAAAGATGTGATTGGGTGTGCAATCTTTGAGAAACCTCCAATAAATCTTCTATAGTAACCTACAAGTCCCATGAAGGATATTACCTCTAAGACATTGTTTGGTACTGGCCATCCCTCAATGGCTCTTATCTTTTCTAGATCCACTGCTATCCCTTCCTCTGATATGATATGGCCCAAATAATGTATCTGCCTCTTATAAAATGAGCACTTGCTCAAATTTGCATACAACTAATGCTCTCTTAATACTTGTAGCACCATTATCAAGTGTTTCTTATGCTCTTCTTCAGACTTGGAGTATATAAGAATGCCATCAAATAATACAATGCCAAACTTATTCAAGTAATCCTTAAAAATACCATTCATTAAACACATGAAGACAAATGGTGCATTTGATAACCCAAATGACATCACTGTAAACTCATAATGGCCATACCTCGTTCTGAAGGTTGTCTTTCTAATATATTCGTCTTTAATTATGGCCTAGTAATAGCTTAATATTAGGTAAATCTTGGAGAATATCCTTGCATCCTTCAGTTGATCAAAGAGGTCATATATCCTTGGTAAAGGATACTTGTTCTTCACCAACACCTTATTCAACTGTCATAATTCAATGCAAAGTCTCAATGTTCCATCCTTCTTTTTCAAAAATAATATTGGGGCACCCCAAGGTGACACACTTGGGCGTATATACCCTTCAAAATTTCCTCAAGTTGCATTTGCAATTCCTTCAGTTCTGGTGTACTCATCCTGTTAGGATTCTTGGATACCGGGGCTGCTCCAGACATTAGATTGATTGATAAATGAATATCTCCCTTGGGTGGAAACCCTAATATTTCTCTAAATACATCTTCAAAATATTTTAGAATTGTACAATCTTCAATATTTGACACTTTATCCTTAGGTGCCTCCTCCATATGGGCTGCAAATATTTGGCATCCTTTTCTTAAAATTTTCTTCAGCTGCATGGATGAAACTTCTCTATTAGTTACAGCCCTTGGAATACCTTGTATCGATTTCAATTTTCCTTCTTCATCCAAGCAAGTAAAATCCTTATTATAGTAGTCTAGGACAACATGATGCATGTCCAACCAATCCATACCAATTAGAAATTTGATATGATCCCAAAGGTATGATATTCAAATATTCCCTTGTGCTCATTCCATTCATGTCCACTAGACTTGGCATAATCATCTCATTAATTTTCCTTTTATCTCTTGTAGCTAGATGAACAATCCAAGGTTTCCCAAGATTTCTTCTTGGAAATTTAAATCTTGCCACCATCTTAGGATCTAGATTACTATGAATAGCTCATGAATCAATTAAAATTGCAATGGGTTGGTTGTTGGTCTTACCTTCCACTTCAATCATGTGGGACTTGAATTCAACTTGCTTATTGTCCAAGGCTGTGTATATCCTTGGCACTTTTTTGTCCATGTCTTCAAATGTATCAACTTGCTGTACATTATGAAGAATCCTCACTTTTTCACCTCTGTGATGGAAATCTATGAACATATGGTCTCCCTCACAATTCCAACACTTCATAGGTTGTTTCCTGATCTTTGTTCCATTGTTTTTTTCATTCTGGTATCCTTAGGAGTTGTTTGTTTCTGAGAATTATTCCTAAAGAATGGTGGCTTTGTCCCCTTCTCTATCTTTCCTTTCCTCTTGTCTTCCCAAGATTTTCAGAAGGTTGGTCTTCCTCTATGCTGATTATAGAGGAATTTATCTCTCCTTATGGTTTCCTCCAGTTCCTTGAGTATATTGTCACAAATAAATGATGGAAGCCTGCTCAGGTACCTCTGAACAATAACATGTTCATCTTTGATGAAAGCAACATATTTCAAAAACTCTAAGAATCTTTGTTCATAGTCATATATGATCATACTCCAAATCTTGAGTTCAAAGAACTCCTTCATTTTCTTATCATAGTAACGTTTGGTTAAGTATTTCTTTTGAAAATACCTTTTGAATTCCCTCCAAGTAACCTTCTTCTCATCAATGTGTTGCACTTTCACAAATTGGTCCCACCACATTGACGTTTTTCCTTTGAGTTGGTAGATGGAAATTCTCCCTTCTTCCTGTGAAGAGTAATTATGTAACTAAAAGTAATTCCTCATGCCTAGAAGCCAATTCTCCGCATCCTCATCCTTCTTTTGCTCACCATAAAATATAGGAGGCTTGATATTACTCATTTATCCATGTAGCTCATCCACCCTAGACCTCCTCTTATGCTTTCTAAAGACTGACAAGAGATGGACTTGAACTACTATGTGCTCTCCTAGCTGAATGCCTTGGAGAGTGATGGTGATGCCTATCAACACTTCTTGTTTTTATTCTCTCATCATGAGACATGTGACTCCTTGACTTGCTTGACTCTGTCTCCTTATCCGTTTTCTTCTCTATTCTATCCAATCTCCGCAACAACTTGATGTTGAAGCAATATTTGTGTTCCTTGATTTCATAAGTCTCTCATTATCAGGTTTATAGATTTGCACATCTTTTTGTAGACTCTTTATGGTCTCTACCCAGTTCATGCTCTCCTCCTTGCCTTATCTATGCCCATTGGATTTTGTACCCTCATTACCCATACTAACATACAACCGTATGACCTCATCCTCATGGATGTAGGTTTTCTGTGCATTTTCCATGCTTTTGATATCTATATTGATCTTGTTCATATCTAATTGGTTTTAGCTCTGCAAAATGTGAAGGCAATAGGATTTGTTAGACTAAATAATTTGTCAAATCTATAATTAATATTCACAATTTTATGCCATGAGTGCTTCAGAATACTTTGACAATTTTATAGTATCTCGATTGGGTTCCTTGATGAGAATATTTTGGACAGTCTGTTCAAGTTTCACCTTCATTTGGGATCCAAGATGCTAGTTACAACCTTTTGAAGTTTTAGGCTAATTTGTTTCTTTTTTTTATCCTTGAATGCTACAGGTTCCTTCTATGCCCTCCTGTGAATTTTTAGACGCCCAAATTTCTATTTTGACTCCATGGGTGTCTTCTATGGCTCAATATCATTTCGTAGACTGCTCTTGTGCCCCAATCTGATTCAGGAGAAGGAAGTTATGGCCCTCATAAGTTAATTGGGTCTCAAATTTACCTTGCACTGTTTGGCCTGTAACTTCCTCATACTAGCTCTATTTGATGAACGATTTACACTATTATAAATCTCTCTTCGAGCTCTCTCATAAATATTTAACTACTGAAAATTTCGTTTAGGCCTCCAAAAATGGCTTGCTAGCCAACAACTGGAAATCACTATAATTTTCTAGTTATTTTCATTAATTTCTGGAAAATTTATTTTAATATGGTCGACTTGGATGCTGACATGGAATCCTAGTATACTTGGCACCCTTGGAAGGATTCCATGTCAATTCCCAGTCTTCCTATCCTCACCATGCCGACCCTTTTCCTTTACTTCCCCCTTCACTGGCATGTACATTTTATTATATATATATATATATATATATATATATTTTGGACCCCATGGGTCCTTGGCTTCCATGTGGAATCTTTGTATTGGGAGCGGGGATGGGTGGCCCCATACACACCCATTATGCATGTGCATGTGAAGTTTCACATTGTTTTAATCTGATGGTGGAGGTTTGGGGCACGAGCAATGATCGCGATCACGATCGATGGCTTGCAATGCATCATGCCCCCCATCGACCTTGTGATCATTAACACAAGGGGGGAAGGGACACAAAACTTAACTAGGGTTTGGGATCAGGTAACATGGCACACATCGATGAATTATGGCCTTACCTTCCTATGGTTAACCTAACCATACCGTTGTGGGTGGGGAATCCCTCCTACAGACTAGCACTAAGGGTTTTATCATGCATGCAGAAATGACCTAAAGATTCTTACTTTTT
>SNQJ01S0038633.1:82908-136096 GCA_010110895.2 Picea sitchensis
CTTCCATGATCTCCCCTTTTAAACCCTCCATCATCTCTTGTAGTTCATCTTTTGTTACTATCTTCTTTTGTAAATCATTTATGTCCATACACATTTCTTCACCTTCATCAAGAGTCCAAGTAGGATTGTCTGGAGGCTTATTTTGTGTAGAAGTTCCCTTTTTGGGTGGCATGTTGGCCAAGTATCACTTTTGAACCTAGATTTTGAGGTGGTTCTGTTAGACAATCTTTCTTCTGTTGTATCTCCCAAGTTTCGGCCCTTCTGGGTATGAAACTTTATTTTATGTAGTTCTCTGATATTTCTTCTCTACAATGCCACAATTCTGATCAAAATTGGATGTGCTAAGTGGAATTTATGGTAACTTCCCCACAACTTGCAGATTTTTGGCCTTTCCAGGAGATCTCACTTGTATAGTGTGCCCCGCAAAAAATAATTGATATAAATTATGAAACTTGCACCAAAAATACTATAGACAGTCCACGATCCAATGAAACTAGTCCCACTCAATTTGGATACTCTAGGAAGAAGTTATGATTTTTTTACCTGGAACACCTTCTTGAGACTAGTCAATAGGACTAGTCAGATACCCTATCTTACAGAGGGTGTATCTACAAATTTAAGATGAACCAAAAGATAAAATTGTTACCATAAATACCTTACTAATTTCTGTGAATATCCTCCAGAATTCAGGGTCTGAAACGTTACATAAATGTTTTTATAGAAAAAATTATGCAATGGCTCAGTTCAAGATGATTCCAGAACCCTATATTATACAGGTTGTATCTTCGAAAGTATAAGGCCTTAGGCACTGAATTTTTAGTCCAACGTACCTTGATCCATCTACTAAATATCCTCCAAGTCGTTCCTTTTGAAACGTTGTAGAAAAAATATTATAGCGCAAATTCCAAGGTGTCTCAGATGTAGCAGCGAAATCCCAAGACCTTGAGCTCTAATACCATATGTTAAGAACCAAATATCAATATAGAATAGAAAAACCTTAGAAAAAGTACTCAACACCTTGAAAAAGAGATAATTTCAGATAATAAGCCTCTTCGAGGGGGCAACCTCCTTTTACCCTAGTTAAATGTTCAAGTACAAGATGATTCAAAATGAAAATGTCTCCTTGGTATACATAGGAGACTAGGAGGTATAATTACAACTAATGGCCTAAAGCCGACATAAATAAAATAACATTCATAATATAATATGCCCCAATTAAGAGGTAATAAGCCAATATTAGGGCTTAACATGGCCCCCATGTCATGCTGATGTCATCATACGAAAAAATACCCAAATGTTTTGAATTTTCAAATTTTCCAAAAATGCCCAAAAATACCCAATTTCAAAATTATTCTCATGATAGCCATTGAAGCTCTGTATTTAAGCTTGATACGACCCATTTCAGAGATATTCATATAAATTCGAACCCTACTCTTATAATTCAACTCCTCTATGTCGAATTTCCCATAGTTTCATTACACAATTTGGGCTTTTTACCCAATTTCACCCATTTTTATCATGGGTGCCATGGTCGCTCTATAAATTCCAAATTAGACCACCTACAGGCCCTAAATTTCCCCAATTAGAGATTGAAATTTCTCATTTTAGACTTCTGGGCACAATTCTCTCCAATTTCTACCGAATTTCCCACAATTTCATTGCAATAGTTTTTTCAAACATATTGTAGACATCCACTAAAAATTAATTTCTGCTTCAATACTTCGTCAAGTCGGCTTGTGTAGGATCAATGTCAAAACTAGAGCTTTGATATAACATTGTAGCATCCCCAACCATGATATGGGCTATGCCACACACACTTTCCAAACTCTGATACCATTTTAATTATCTGATATGCTCTGCAAATGCACAAATTCAAGCAGAATAACAACAAATATATACATGCAGCATATACAGGAAAAACCCATAACAAAAAAAAAAAACTAAGCACACATTAATTAAAACAAGCTCATAAAAGACACTCATATTTTTAAAAAAGTCACCAACTACGTGCAGACCTCAAACTTTCCTCCCATCTATAGACTTTGATGCTCATAAACTCAGCAATAGGTCACCCCCAAGTTGGGGCTAAAACTACACCTAGGAAAAGGAATTCTAAACTAGGATATTATCTCTCAATAACAAAAATGCTCAGACTCAGGTGCCAATTCTATCTGACATCATACAACCTCTCATTCCTCACATGCATGTCCCACCCCAAGAAGTGTGCTCCTTATCTTCTCAACAGTCCTTTGGATACCCCACTTCCCTTCTAAGGCTTCAACAACCGGTCGGACAGGAAGTATCAGAGCCATGTAGCTGCAAATTGGCAACTTGGGAAAATAATTCCCAACAATTCTCTCACCCAGAGACAATTCTCACGGGCCTAACAAACTACTTCTTCAATAGTCCTTGAACTTGACAACCCACCTCTTCAACTCAATTTACCCATATTACTGGCTGGAACAAGCTCCAAATAATTTCAGGTACATGTACTGGTGATGGAAGCAATGTATAGATGATAGGAGAGAGTGAATTCCTAAATGATGGAGGAATTATGGGAAAATGAACAAATTTCCCCAAATATATGTACATCTTCCCAACTTGAAACTTTTCATGTTGGGAACTACATGGGCCCACTTGCCCCCCCCCCACTTGGGTGATATGTTTCCCATAATTAAGAACTTGGGATATATTTATATCCCTCACTTTAGACTTTAGGAATATTATTAAAATATTCCTTTTGGCTTAAGCCCCCTTAGCTTAGCCCCTTTTCTAGACTCTTAGCTCCCCTTTTCCTTTCTAGTGGAGTTTATCCCTCCATACTCTTTTTGTCTGGTTGGTATGAAGCAGTGATGTGTTTTCATTAATATCTAAGTGTGATTAAATAATACCAAGATAGGCTCACTGGCCTTTCATTTTATGGCTCTTCGGCCTAATAACCACACAGGCACTTTGGCACAAAATGTCATGGTTCACCAACCTATATGTACATTTACATTTACATTACAATTAGGGTTCATCCTAGGGGTATTACATATCACAACATAAGTCTATGGAGAAGATATTGGTGAGGTTCAGTATGAACACTGTGAAACTGGTAAATATCTCTTTAGCTTTCCATTGTAAGCTTTCTTCAAGTTTATGTCCTAGTAGTAAGGAAGAAAATAATTATTTGTCGCATGTACCATTTGCTAATATAGTAGGAGGGTTGATGTTTGTGATGAAATTTTCAAGACTAGATATTTCACATGGAGTTGGTGTTGTCAGTGGACACATAGAAAATCCAGAGCATTAAAAATGAGTGCTTCTGGATCTTAGAGGCACAAGTATCACCTACACTAGTTGCGATGATTTGGTCTGTGGTTATGATTTAGGATATTTGGACAATACAATACCTACCTTAGGTTATGTATTGCAAGAATGCAAGGATCTATTGGGTAAGTTTGGACAAGTACAAGATAAGGCGTTCTATGGTGGTTGAAGCATTTTGTATTTGACTAATCATCCAATGTATCAAAAAGGGACAAGGCATCATTTTGTAAGACATGTTATTAATGGAGGTGGAGTGGTCCATCCTAGAGAAAATTGTGTAGACATGTTCATGAAACCGATATAGTTAGAGAAACTGCGGTGGTGTTTGGATTCTCTTGGCTTGAAAAAGAGGTGATGAATGGGCTTCAGAAAGGTATCAAGTAAATTGTTATCAAGGTGGATATTGTTAAAATATGACAACAATCAATTAAAAGAAAATCATGTAAAAACTAAAATTTAGTTATCTAAATATTTGGTGATGTTGGTTTACGAAACCAATGGAAGTTTGTATAATGGGTGGTATTTCTCGTAACTTTGTAACAGATCCAAGATAGATGTATATCTATGAATCCTAAGAGATGTATCAGATGATAATCCTAATTGTAAGCCTATCTCAAATAATAAAGATATTGATACCTTTCCCTGTGGATGTTTCCTTGACACACCGTCAGGGTTTTACCATGTAAATCTCATGTGTTATCTAAGTGATTGATTTGTCTTTCTTTTCAAATTTTCCTACAATTAATGGTGTATTCAGGCTCTTAAATACCAACAAAATTTATCAAGTATCAAAAGATACCAAATTCCTTAAGGATAAACTTACCCTCCAATTTCACCTAAAAACCGTGGTATGAACGTTTCCTCAAATTTCCAATTTAAAAAAATTAATTTTTTCCTCCAATTTATACTTTTAAAAATTTGTATAAACATTTCTTCCAATTTTCACTTTTCTCAAACTTTGAATTTAGAAAAAAATATTTTTCCCTCCAATTTATACTTTAAAAAAGTTGGATAAATGTTTCTTCTAATTTTCAATTTAAAACATTTTTGCATCTTAAAAAATTGAAGTCCTCTAAACACTTGATTGGATGTCTAAAAACTAAACACTTGATAGGATGAAGCTTGAAATTAATCTAAACTAGCTTAAAAATGATATCAATTTATCAATTAATTTGCAGTCCTAATGTTAATTTACAATCCTAATGCTATACATAGGTTGAGGGTAAGGATTTACCTAATTCATAAATTTGTCACTCCTCAAGGATAATTTCTAAAATTGTTTAAGAAAGTAAAGGTAAACTTGGAAATATATCCTTGACCCATTATTGACACTTTCCTCCATCTCGATCTTCTAGTGAAGAGGGTGAAATCTGGCAAATTTATCCTTTTAAGACTAGTGATCCATAAACAACATGCTTATGGCTCTTCCATCTAATTAATAGGTATACTTCTATAGAAATAAAATTGATTCTCATTCTCCCAATTTAAATAATCACTATCAATGAAGAATTCATTAGCCACTAATGAATGAAAGGATTTGCTCTAAATTCAATTTTCGAGCTTGAGATACTTTCTAGCATTACAAAGACCATTGCTTAAGAGAGGACACAAGTGTCCTATGTTGTAATGAAATGAACTCCATTATGGTAGTACTTATAAACTTTAATATTTTCCCATTCTAATTCAAAAAACACATCGCAGTTTATCATTTGAATTGGTGCTCTAAATCTATTTATGGGATGGATGTATACTATGTCATAGCATTCTAAACTTTGTTATGACATACTCTTTCAAATGGGTTGCAAAGTTGCAACCATTCCTCTACCCAATTGCAAATCATAAGTTAACACTCAGCATAACAATAACTATATGTGCAGACTATAGTGAACACAGATGTTATAGTCGAATGCTCGTGACCAATGGTTGGTTAATACCCCAAATGGCCCTCTATTATATCCATTCAAACAATACCCAAGATTCATAGCGATTCCACTTTTTATTGTTTGGGCATAGACAATAAAAAAGTGAAATCGCATTTTCTTTACTTGTGGGCATAGACAATAAAAAGTGAAATCGCTATGAATATTGTGTATTGTTTGAATGGATATAATAGAGGGCCAAGTGGGAGTATCTATATCTATATATTCACATTTGTTTGATTATGAACAGATTTGAAAGGAGAGAAGTATAGTATATTCCCACACTCATAAGATTGAGGACATAAGGCAACATTATACCATTACAACCAATGATAAAAACATTTGGAGAATGGGCAATGTAGGATATGTTTACACCATAATCAAGTCACAACCCCTTATATCAGCAATTGATCAATTCACAGCCCCTTATACCAGCAATCGAGACAAGTCACTAATTGGATCGAGAGAACCCACCAACATAAAAAACTAATAATTCAAAGAGTTGTTATACAAACCAATGATTTATGACTTAATGAAGTGTTATAGCTAAGCATAGTTTACAAAATTTCAAGCCAATGTGATAGGAAATGAATGATCTGCCAAAAGGTCGATGATTCATGTAAACAAATATTTGGCCATACGAAAAGTGCTCAAGTGCATGGTTGTAGCTATCGTTTCCAGTCTACTGGAGTGAACAAACAAAGGGACACTTTGTTTCCCGTTTCTACTTATTCAAACCAAATTAGTACATTAAACCCATGAATGACATTTTCATGGAAATATGTACACACATAAATACATCAATCAAAACAAACACATAGCCACTAAATGCACCAAAAACACAAAATCTTTTACACTGGAAACCCAAATGGGAAAAAAAACATTTTGTTTGGATTTTATTAGGCTAAGGAAATTGTGAAAAAGGATAAGCTACACACATTCTACGTATGATCGTTTTCTTCTCTGCATCTACATGCCTACCTCCTCTGCTACCACCAAACAATCTCCAACAGTTCTATAAGAAATGGTGCCTCTACTACATATGAAAGATAAGCATTAAATAGGGGCTATGGCATGATCATACTATCCATCTCATGGCTAGAGATGCCATTCTCTATTGCAATAAGTAGCTAGACAACTATTTCTCCTTGGGTTGTAGGTGCAAGTAGCTCTTCTTTCCCCTTGACCTTGACTCTCCAAAATTTCTTCTTGGATGTTTTCTTCTTGAGATGGAGTTCTTAGTGAAGCCTTGATGCAGGAGCATCGCTCCATGTTAGCAGCGTGCCAGCCAACCAACACATCCAACACGCATTTAATGGAGAAAGGGAGAGGCGCAACCCTCTCAATTTTGAAATTCAAAATTTCAATAAATGTTGTAAGGATTTTAATGCCAGATCATGCCTTTGTACAGGTAGTGGTTGAGGTTTCCTTTAATGGTTACTTGCAGCAAGCCCAGAACGTAGTTAGGACTGGTCATCCATTTATGTAATGTAGCCATAGGAGCCACTTTGTGATAGCGATATCTCATAGATGGTGGTTGAGGATAAGCTCATGGGAGCCCTCATTTTGTAATAAAGATATTAGAGTAGAGAGTTAGGAGGAGAGACCAGAGCAGAGAGTTCTCGAGAGAGAGCTAAGACTTGTTACAGTCCAGTCTTTGTAAACATTTGTATAGACATACAAATTAATAGAAAATTAGTTTTTCCTACATACTGCGTGTTTGATGTTTACATGTTTTTATGAATTTCATGTTTAAATGCATAATTGGTGAAGTATTTCATAAGTTTCAATTTCTTCTCGTCTTTGATTTTTCGAGTGCAAGGAGTGCACATAGTCTGCAAGGTGTGCGTTGACAGAGGTAAGGTAACCTCAGGAAAGATTAAGAGCGATAGCATTGAACCTTCATCACCAAGAGTGTGCGAGAGTGCACCATAGAACTCTATTTCGAGTTTTGAGGAAAGGGAAGTGTCGAAGAGAAGACACTCACAAGGTTGTTGAATACTCTGTAGGCTCTGCAAGGTGTGCATCGAGAAGAATAATGCCAGGAGAGTGTGAGGCATTTATTTCCAAGAAACGGCCTCGAATATGAGTTATTCGAAATCTCAGGAGCCCTAGGAGTGTGCGAGAGTGGACTTGTTCTAAGTCCATAACCTTAGAAGATAAAGCGCAAGAAGAATGTGCACAGAGAAAACCTTTTGAGGTTTTTGAGTTGACAAATCTCAGGAGGAGAAGCATTTCTATAACGAAGACGAGAGCTAAAGGAATTTTTCTCACAAGAGGAAGATTCGAAGGTCGAGACCTTCGAGACTTAGAAAATCTTCTAAGTCAAAAAGCCAAGAAAGCTCAGGAGGAAGAGAACATCTACCTTTTTATCGGGTAGAGGACAAGATCTGGACCGTTGGAGTCTACGTCCAGGAAATAGGAGAAGAGAGCGCAGGATAATGGATCTGGGCCATCAGATCCAGCGCAGAGGACCGATAGACGTCAAATCCAGAAGAAGGTGTGCGAGGTTTAAGCCTCGTAACAGCAGAAGGGAGAGGACTCGTCAAGTCCTGAAAGCATCGGGACCATCCATCTCAGATGACGCATGTCAAGAGACCCACATTTCGGGGATTTAGACACCAAGAGACCGAGAGTGAAGAGTCTCCAAAAATAGCGAAAGGAGAATTCGTGAAAGGACCAAGACCATCCATCAAGGAGGACACGTGGCAACTGGTCGGCGTTTCGTAGAAATCGCCGAAAGGACTAGGATCGTCCATCAAGGAGGACACGTGGAAAGTGGTCAAGGTTCGGGGAAAATCCCGAAAGGTTGTGGGTCGTCGATCCAGTTGGATTATGGTCGTCGGTTCAAGAGGAATCTAGACTGTTGATCTCTCAAGGGGGATATTTCGGCATTTTGTCGTCGGGGAAAACAGAGGGGAGAGTTCGTCGACACTCATCCCATAAATTGCGAAAGGAGAAATCACAATTGAACAAGGACCATCCATTCAGTGGCAGATCTGGACCGTTGATTATCTAGGGGAAATTTTTGACTTCGGGGATTAGAAGGAGGAGAGGTTGGAGTTGCATCGCAACTTCACGAACCCCAAAATCGTGATGCGCTCGGAGGAGTTAGCTCCAGGTCATAGGGCATAATCGCATGGACAGAGGCTAAGGGAGGAGCCAAAGCCCGCTAAGCCTTTTCGACATTTCGGGATCCAGGAGTTCGAAGGACCTAGAATCGGTTGCAGCGAGAATCGCTAAATCGAAAATTGTGAAACCCCGAAAGAATTAAGTTTTGGCATTTCATGGATTGGGGATTCGAAAAGGGAAGGAGGAACGCTTGCATCGTGATTCCCTGAATCGAAAAACCCAAAAAGAATCAGGTTTTGGCATTTCGTGGACTGGGGATTCGAAAGGGAAAGGAGGAGCACTTGCATCGTGATTCCCCGAATCGTGAAACCCCGAAAGAATTAGGTTTCGGCATTTCGGCGACTGAGAGTTGGAGGGACAAGGAGTCAACCCCTCCACATCGCGAAACGCGAAAATCAGAGAGCCGATTGGATGTTATCCGCTAGTCATGGGACAGTGGTCATATGAGTCAGGAGTGAAGGTAGGAGCTAGTGGGAGCTAGGATCTATTTTGAGGTTCGACAATTCGAAGGACAAGGAGCCTGGGAGAGCTTGCATGCAGGAGTCCCAAAACCCCAAAATGTGAAAGGAGTGTTGTTTAAGCCTTGGGTCATAGCCCGAGGTCACCCGAGGACGAAGGGACCCGTGGATTCGTTCAAAGGGTTCCAGCAGGAGCCCGAAGAGCCATTTCGGCTTAGGGAAGAGAGCGATCCAGAGACCGGGAGGTCAGTGGACCCTGCTGAGGTAGGGGGTCTGCATCAAGACTCCAACATTTGACCTCTCAATGTCTAATTAATATGAATTACTAGAAATAGTTCCTACATGAGTTGCTTGTCCTTCTAGAGTGCCAATAAATTCTTGCCTTATGACCTTTTTTCTTGCAACGGAAACAAACCAAAGAGACCATGCCATACCTTTTTAGTAATTTGTGATGATGCTTTCCATCTTGGTTGCTTGGTACTTCAAGTATTGGAGAATATTTGGGTGGTGGAATTGCCCCTTTATTTCCCTCTTCCAAGCCTATACAAGAATATTTGAGTGGCTTGTTTCCCTCCTTTTCCAACTATCTTTTCCTCCATGGGAATGACTTCCTTTCTAGTTCCTCTTGCCTTGTCAAAGGTGGTTTGAGATGAAATTGTTCTTTATTTTTTTTCCACTAAATTTCATGACTTCATGATTCGGCCTGCATTGAACTGCAATGGGGATCACAATCCCTTGGCCTTTCTTGCCTAGCCCTTGGCCCTTGTACACCATTTTAATCAATAACTTGGAACTGATTCCTCTAGTGTGCTTTTCAAAATCAATAAAGGGTTTTTGAGGAAGGATATTTGAAGGTAAGTTTACCATGCTTGACTTGGTCATAGTGATATTTTTTTTCATGTCAACAAAAGGGGTTTACTTGGTCTCTTGGATAGCTTCTTGTAGCTTCTTCAATGCCTCTTCCTTCACTGCCAAATTTCAATATAGCGAAGAAGTCATTTTGGTGAACCTCTTCTCTTCCCAATTATCTATCTAAGTGATTTTCTCCCCTAATTTAAAGATCTTATAATATGAATTGGATCATTATATAATTTATCATTTAGCTTGATACTTTCTAGGAGGAAAAATAAAAGGAATTATCTTGTAGGGCCCATTTTTGTGGTAGGTCTCAGTTGGGATATTTGGGGTCTAGAACCTTCCAGATCCATTTTGAGGCATAAAATGGCATTTTTTGGGTCAAAACTTTGGAACCATAGTTCCTATCACCTTGAAGTTATTCTACACATTGATACCTTTCCAACAGTGAAAAAAACACCTTAATTGGAACTCATATGTGGAAGTTATGCCTCTTGTAAGTTGACCAACATGGTACAAGTGGATGCCATGTCAACCCTCATCACTCGCATGCATGGGAATAGTCACATGTGGAATTTCAATATGTTTCTTTAAGTTCCAAAACCTTATCACTAATTGAGGGTTGAGGATGCAAAAATCCTAACCCTGGATGGCTATCAAGCTATGTTAAATACAAGGTCACTAGGAAGAGAAGGGATTCCATTATTTTATATTGTAATTGTTCCATAGTTGAGAAAATCATCCAAGGAGTTGTATTTGAGTGCATAACAGTGGTAGGAAGAAGATTTTGCAGTATCCAGTCAGGTCGTAGAGTCATAGGCAACTCCATAGTGAGTATCCCTTTCTTTGTATTTTCATTTTCATAACTACAGAAAATAAAGAAAAACATATGAATCACCTTCTAGTTGTGTTTTCTCTTGTATTAGGTTTCCAAAGATATATCTTGTGTTCAAATTTGTGGATGGTGTGTATATTTTCTTGTTTTTTAATTTTTGTGTTTAGTTATTTTCATAAATATGAGTAATAAGCTAGTAATAATTAATCTAGGATCTAAGGGAAATAAATTGCATAATATAAGATTTTATAAGATTATAAGATTTGTTGTGACAAACATTTCTAGTGGAATATCCATGGTAGTTTATAGATCATATTGGTATTAGCATTTTTCTTTGGTGTATTTGTGTAAAGTTTGAAGATCCAAGAATTGGCTTAAGAAGGAAGTCGTAAAATCCTATCCATGGAAGATGAGTCTATTAATAAAACCCCTTATGGAAGAAAGATTCTGGAGGATATAAGAGAAAGTTGTTTATATCTCTCACAATGTGGCCCTTCTCATGGAAGTTCTAGCAAAAAATTTCAGACCGTTCGGGGAGGTTGGTGGCTCTAACTCAAAAGTTGGATCTAATAGGAAACCAGGTGATGGTGAAGACCCATAAAAGGATTCAAGAAAAGAGCCCGAGAAATAGAAACCAAGTTCTAATGCCATCACTCCTTCATAGTCTCTATTCAAAATGGAAGAAAAAGTGGACATGAAACCCTATCAAGGTGAGATTGATGTTGTTAAGTTGAATAATTGGNAAAAGGATTCAAGAAAAGAGCCCGAGAAATAGAAACCAAGTTCTAATGCCATCACTCCTTCATAGTCTCTATTCAAAATGGAAGAAAAAGTGGACATGAAACCCTATCAAGGTGAGATTGATGTTGTTAAGTTGAATAATTGGCTGTAATAGTTAGAAGTGTATTTCAGTGTCCATAATATAGATGAAGAGAACAAAAATTCATTTTCTTGACTGAAACCAGAAGTCCATGCACTAAACTAGTGGGAAAGCCACACTGAGACACTTAGGCTATAGGTTGATCCACTAGTAACCAAGTGGGAGGATTTAAAACCCCTCATGAAGTCCCACTTCTACCCTATTCAGTATCTAAAGGACCAATGGATCCATTGGCATCAATTCAAGAAGAGTCAACGGTAGACTGTGCAAGACTACACCACTTGATTCAATAAGATGGAAATCATGTTGGGCATATCTCCTAAGAACCCAGATGTACTTGTCAAATATTTGAGGGGTCGACATGGTCGTTTTTGAAAGAAAGTGATGTTCTTTACACCTAAGTCAGTTGATGATTCTTTCATGCAAACACAATATCTGGAGAACACAAGACATAAGAAAGGAAAACCAAGTGGTTCTAAATATAAAGATCACTAAGAAGCTTCCAAAGAAGGAAAGAAGAAGTGGAAAGGGAAAGACAAGAAGATGAAATCCATTGCACATAAGTGAAAGGATCCAAACAATTATTGAAATCATTGCAATATTGATGGTCACACCGAATACATGTTGGAAGCTACATTGATAGTTTAATCCAAATAAATGTAAGAAGGATCCAATAAGAAGAACCTATTAGGAAAGTATTCAAGCAACCAGGTAGAGAGTAGCTGGGATGTGGATGATAAGATTTTTTTCACTTTAGTTCAGAAAGAGGTGAATCTTAGTAGCCTTCATCATAAAAAAGAGAAGGAGATGAAAAATCTTTTCCATATTAATGTCTAGGTCAAAAGTGTTATCACACTAAGTCGCCTCCATCTCAGCTGCAGCAGGGATTCCCATTTCAGGTGAAAATTGGTTCAAGGCCATGGTATTGAGTTCACCCTTCATTAAATATCTCTTCAAGCCTAAATATAGAACTAATGAGTTATCTAAGAGTATGCCAAGGAATCAGTTGATCGACCAGTTTGACAGAATGTTGAAAATCATATAGAAATTTTTTAGTTGTGAAGGGAGATTTAACACCTTGTATCATTACCACATAAGGTTGTTGTTACATTTTACTGGTAAGGTTCATATGAATGTTCCTTATTGCCTACTGAGAAGCATAGGTAAAATGTCAAATAGGGTGCAAGGAAAATATAAGGATGTGGATTCTAGTCTTTTCCACTCTGAACTTATCAGGATGCTTGTCTCTGAAGAGTTGGGAAAGAAAGAGATTTCCTAGGAGCATTGTTTGGTTACTTCTTACTTCAATATGGACCCAACACCTAATCCCCAATCACAGATCGCAAGTCCTTTATCAACTACTAGTACTAAAGCAGGTATCAACAAGAAGAGAAAGGGCATATTCCCTGTTTCAGAGATCAACAAGCAGGTCAGGGAAGCTGAGGAGGAGGTATTTCCTTCTCCATATAGAGATTTCTCACCACCACCTCCACCAGGGTTAGAAGAAGTTCGTTCTTCTACCAAGGTGACATCTAAAAAAGGGAAGAAGCTTCTCCTTCCCCCTCCTCCTCCAACAGTTGAAATTAAGGGTAAAAGACCTTTCACTAGGTCATCAATTCCTAAGGGAGTTCTCAAAGAGAAGTCTTTACCAGAAACCCCTATGCATAAGAAGAAAGGGAAAGGCATTGAAAAATCTATAGAAAAAAAACAAGAAAACCCTGTACAGAAAATCAAGGGTAAAGGTACCAAAAGACCTTTGGAGAGGAAAGATGAAATCCCTATGAAAGATTGTGAAAAACCTATGAAGAATAAATAAGAGGCTATTGCGCAAGAGAAGAAGCATAAAGGAAAAGGTTTTGAGAAGGTTGATGAAACATGCAAGGAAACTCCTGTCAAGATGGAAGAAGAGGACGATAAGAAGCCTGCTGAGACTACACATGTCCCCAACCCCCTTGGCAGCCATACCTACAAAAGACTTATTAAGCAGCTTAGGGATGCAAGGAGAGAAACAACTCATCTCAAAGAAGAAGACAAGGTGCACTTGGCTCAGATAAATGAGCTCATGATTGGCTACAACTATACCCTAGACTTGGCAAGGTTCGTAGCGAGAAAGGCTCTGCCTCTTCATAAACAACTGAAGAATCTTTACAGACAAAACATAGACATTCAGTCTTAGAATAGGAAGATAAAGGCAGAGCTGAGACACTTGCAAGAAGATGCAACTCAAAGAAATTTACACGTGTTGGTAGAAGCTACCATTGAAAATGATAAACTAGTAGCTAAGGAGAGCTCGACTACACCAAATAAGCCTGCCAGCGCTAGGAAGAAGAAATCTGCTGAGCCAATTGAAGAGACTCTTTCAACTAGAAAGAGTGTGAGGCTAAGTGTTAAGATGACAAAATAGTTGGTAAGGGGTAAGCTCCATTTTTGGGAATTTTTCATTTTTGGGAGGGTTAACTGATATGCAGATACTATGTTTGCCATCTATACAGGCTCCTAGGCATTTAGCTATATGGATTTTGAGTTTTTGGTAAAGTGTTAGCTTCAATCAGTAGTAAATGGAATTATCTATGGTATAGTCAAGGCATCTGTCATAATTGGAAGGACACAAACTGCTCTGCCCATGTCCTAGATTCAAAGACTCTGCGTTCTGGCAATGATACCCAAAGATGTATGCAAACACAACATAAGTAGCACTACGTACAGGCGCTGCGTAATGTCTTACAGAGAACAGAAGCTACACACAATGGCGCTACGTAAAGCGCTGGATAATATTACACATAGGGAAGAATTGGTATATGGGTGTAATACAATGGAGCTACCTATAGGCACAACATAATATCTGGCAGGGATCTAGTTTACACACATACATAGCACAGAGGTGCTACCTTCTCTCCTTGTTACATTTTAAGGTGCGCTACCCAGAGTTTCTACACAAGGAAGTTTACCAGCAAACACCAGGGATCTATGAAGACTAGGCCAACAATTTTGGATAAGTTAACGATGGAGTAAATGACATAAGTAGCAGTTGGCATTCAGAGGACAACTACAGGCTCCAAAGGGACATATGGAAAAACATGAGCTGAGCAACAAAAGAGGATCAAAGCAGTTAGAAGCATGATTGGATTAGTCACCAACACTTCTCGGTTTTATAGCATAGGCTGTTATCTTAGTTGCTAGAATAAATACATGTTTAGAGATTGTTAAGGAAAAGAGGCCAACTCGTACCTCTAGCTGTTGCCTCCCTTTCTTGTTATAAATAGATAGATCAATTTCTTTAGCAGGTTCGGATGGTTGAGCAAGGCTCCCTAAATGTTAATATTTTGGATAAAGTGACTGTGATCTAGTGTGTACTGGACTTAAGACTTTTTGACTAATAGAAATCATCTTCTATTTCAGACTATCTGCTTCTAATGCTAAATGTTCATATTTGAATGCTTCATATGGATAACTATGGTAATGATATGATGGATGTTTGATCATTTTATTGTCATGGTGTTATTTAGCTCCTTAGTTTGTAATTTCAAGAAGATCTTGTTTTAAGAAACTTTCTTCCTTAGGCTTTTGTGGACCTGATGTTTGCAGTAGCCCTTACATTCCTCTCATTCAAGTCTTCTTTCTATCCACATTTACTCCCAAACTACTAGTTGAAGTTAGTCAGGACCTTATTTGCTGGTACATGTTAGCCCTGTTTCTGAGTTAGGATATTATCATTTCAGATTTTTCCATTCGACCTTTCAAAAAACACTCATACTTTCACATATAATATGATGGGTACTGGGTTTACCTTCCTTGCAATCAGAAGGTGACTCCTAGTACTAACATTTTTGGTGCCGTTGTCGGGGAACGATTTGAAGACTTTTCCCTGGGATAGAATGACAATGCTTACTAGCTCTCAAGGTGCATTGGGACTTAGTATTTTAAAGATTGCATCTTGCACCTGGTGACTCCATTGATTTAGATCTGGCTCCTAAAGGCAGACATACGAGATCAAATCCATAGTTACCTTTGGTTCCACCTGAGTTTGACCTAGAGAAGATAATCAAGAAGGGAAAAGATTCTAAAAAAAGTTTTTCTGCTGCTACCATAAGTGCTTCTGGTCAGTTGCCCGATTCCACTCTTGATACTCCAGCTGTTTTATCAAGTAAGCTTCCTTTATCTTTTGCTGAAGTATCTAAAAAGCTAGATTTTGAAGAGTTTCCTGTTGAATACTCTACCTCTAAAACTAAATTGAAAGAAGAAAACATTGATATATTCTCCTCCCCTAATATTGAAAAGTGTTTCAGTATTGATAGTTTTGAATATTTCCTTACGTTAGGTTTTGCTACACCTCTCTCTGTTAAAACTTTAGCTGCCAAAGAAGTAGGAACGTCATCTCCTTCTGAGACCTTACCATCCTCTTCCAAGACTCTACCTGCTGTTGTGAAAACTGAAATCTTCCCTTTATCCTTTTCTTCTTCTCCTAATCTTCACACTGCTAGGTCTCCTTCTCCTGCTTGTTCACCTAGAATCCAAAATCAAATGGCAGTTGTTAACCCCCCTGCAAATAGGATGGATGCCATAGTGGCTGCAAGATATGCTCGTCTAGTCTTGCCTCAGCCAATGAATGCTCTTCCCCCTGGAGATTATTTGAAATACATGCCCAAGTTTACTGGAGAAGAAGATATAACCGTTGAGGAGCATCTTGCTGCTTTCTATAGCTATGCAGATAACCAAAATATTGAAAATGAAGATGTTTGGATGAGGGTTTTCGTCCAAATCCTTTTTGGTGAAGCTAGGAAGTGGTTTAGGGGTTTGTCCCCTAGATCCATCATGAGTATTGAAGCATTGGATGAAGCCTTGTTGAGGCACTGGGGTGACAAAAAGGATTTTCTATACTATATCACTGAATTTGGCATGCTCTTGTCAAGGTCTTGCATAAAAATACTTCGAGGAACCTTGCATATGGATCTCTCATATGAAGCTATCCCGGTGTTTGGTGGGGAGCATAGAATACTTTACAGATAAGCCCAACTGGCTTACATTATTAGTGATGAAGCAAACCCTGCTAATCATCCTGTTTTTGCTCTTGATACCGATTTTGGGTCCAGCATTTTGCATCTCACTGATGCTCCTGAAACTCCTCTTGAAATAAGAAAAAATTCTACTACCTTATCTGAAAAACCTCCACTAACCAATTCTATTTGGAATATTTTCTATGATGGAGCCTCTTCTAAGGAAGGTGCCGATGCTTGAGTGATCTTTGTCTCACCAACTCAGGAGACCATATCTTTGTCATACAAACTAGAATTTGAAACTACCAACAATGTGGCAGAGTATGAAGCTCTTGTTTTGGGCTTGAGAGCTGCAAAGGATATGGGGATTAAAAAACTGTCAGTATTTGGAGATGATAAATTGATAGTCCATTAGACCAAAAATGTTTTCCAAACTAATCATCCTAGGCTTAGATCTTATAGAAATGAAGTATGGGACCTAGTGGAGAATGTTTTCTCTAAGTGTGACATTTCTTTTATTCTACGAGAAGAGAATTCTGTGGCTGATTATTTGGCTGTATCAACAAGCAATTTCAGGATACCCATACCGCCAAAATTCAAGTATGATGTAGAAGTCAAATACAGGCCTTCTATACCAGACAATGTCAAATATTGGAAGGTGTTTGAAGATGATTTAGAACTTAAAAAATTTATTGAGTCTGTTGATGAATTTGCTGCATTACACATTGATCAGGATCTTGATTCTAAAATTACTCCACATGATGATGTTTTCCTTAACAAAATTGCTAATCATCATATCATGCAACTACCTAGCAACCATATTTCAAAAGGACTAGTTCCTTTGGAAAAATTATTTGATGAAAATGATGTGGCAGTAAAAGGGAAAGTGTCTACTGACGATGCTGATATAACTGAGTGCAATTTGGGAATAGAGAAGGATCCAAAATATGTCAAGTTGTCAAGTAGCCTATCAAGAGAGCAGAGGGAAGAATATGTCAAATTGTTGAAGGAGTTTGCTGATATATTTGCATGGACTTACGAAGATCTCTGAACTTATGACACAAACATTATAGAGCATAAGATTCCATTAAAAAAAGAGACTAAGCCCTTCGGGAAAAAGTTGAGGCAAATCAATCCTATGTTACTTGTCATGGAGAAGGAGGTAAAAAATATTTTAGATGCAAAAATTATTGTTCCTTTGAGATATTCCGAATGGGTGGCTAATTTGGTCCCCGTGAGGAAAAAGAATGGAGAAATTAGATTCTGTGTCGATTTTTTGGAATATGAACATAAGCTCTAAAAAGGATAATTACCCTTTTCCCAAGATGGAGCATATATTACAGAAGGTGACAGGTACAACCCGAATGTCTATGGTTGATGGTTTTTCTGGCTACAACCAGATTTCTGTTTTGCCAGAGGATAGAGAGAAGATGACTTTTACCACTCTTTGGGGTGCATTCATATATGCCAAGATGCTCTTTGGTTTGATGAATGTGAGGGAGACCTTTCAACGAGATATGGACATAACATTTATTGGAGAGAAGGAAAAGTTTGTTGTTATCTACTTAGATGACATAACCGTGTTCTCTCAATCTAATGAAGAGCACTGTGATCATTTAAGAAAGGTTTTCTTAAAATGCATAAAATTTGGCCTCTCTTTGAATCCGAAAAAGTCATTGTTTGCCATGAAAGAAGGAAAATTATTGGGGCATATCGTGTCATCTGAAGGAGTGAGGATTGATTCCAGCAGGGTTGAAGCCATACTAACCTTAGCACTACCTATATCTAAAAAGGAGGTTCAATCTTCTCTAGGAAAGGTTAATTTCTTGAGAAGGTTTGTGTTAAATTTTGCTAAGTTGCTTAAGTATATCACAACCATGTTGAGGAAAGATAATGAAATCAAGTGGACTGCTGAGGCTCATAGTTATTTTGATCAAATAAAGAAAGCTTTGACAAAAGCCTTGGTCCTAGTTAGCCCAGACTACTCCAAGGACTTTCTTATTTTTTATTTTTCCTCTTTTGATACAGTAGCAACAGTTTTGTTGCAGAAGAACTCTGAAGGCTTAGAGTAGCCCATTGTCTTTTTCAGCCGAGCTTTGAGAGATGCAGAATTAAAATATGACATTATGGATAAGCAAGCCTATGCACTAGTTAAAGCTCTTAAGTCCTTCAGAGTTTATGTGCTGCATTCAAGAGTTATTGCTTATGTTCCATCAGCTGCTGTAAAATAAATTCTTATTCAGCCTGATATTGACGGAAAACACAACAAATGGATTACTAAGATCCTTGAATTTGATTTAGAAATCAGGCCTACCAAACTGGTCAAGGGCCAGGGTTTAGCCAAGCTATTGGCTGAATCAAATTGCTCAGTGTTGGGAGTAAATTTCATTGGCTCATGTGTAGAAAAGAAACAAACTGAATTAAACAACATAAGTGCTCAAGCTAGCCCTGCATTGGCAAATTGCAGTTAGTACAAGGACATTATATTTTTCTTGCAGAATTTACAACCTCCAAGTGGTATGGAAAAGAACAAGGGTGGAGCATTAAAACTCAAATAAATAAAGTATTGCTTGGTTGATCAAATTTTGTATTGGAAGGATCCATTGAGAGTGTTGTTGAGATGCCTAGACCTGCAAGAGGCCCAAAGTATTATGTCTTATTTTCATGATAGTTTGTGTGGGGGACATCATTTTTGGAGGACTATTGCCTACAATATTCTCAGGGCTGGGTATTTTTGGCCTAGTCTATTCATAGATGTTTGTGCTAAGATTAGAGCATGTGTTAAATGTCAGAAATTTTCTGGAAAGCAACAACTTAAGTCTTTTCCATTAAAGCCCGTAGCAGTTTCAGGACCTTTTCAACAATGGGGCTTAGATTTTATCGGGGAAATTCATCCTGCTTCCAGTGGACAACATAGATGGATCTTGACTGCCACAGATTACTTCACTAAGTGGATAGAGGCTATCCCTACCAGGAATGCTTCCCACAAGGTGATCATTGGTTTCCTTGAAGACATTATGGTGAGGTTTGGCTATCCGAATAGAATTGTCACTGATAATGTTGCATCTTTCAAGGCCGAGCCATTGATTCAGTTTTGTGAACAATATGAGATCGCATTGATTCATTCAACCCCTTATTACCCACAGGGAAATGGGCTTGCAGAATCCTCAAACAAAAGCCTTATAAAGATTGTTAAGAAGTTGTTGGAGGACAACAAAAAGGCATGGGATTCAAAACTCAATTTTCTCTGTGGGCTGATAGAGTGACAACAAAGAGGGCCTTGGGTCTTTCTCCTTTCCAGCTGGTGTATGGAGTTGAGGCCATTTTCCCTTCTCAACTTGCCTTGCCTGTGGAAAAATTCTTCCAAGATTATCAAGGGGAGCCAGATAATATGATCAGGAGGATTTAGTAGCTGGTTGAAGTGCAACAGACCCAGGAGCAGCTGGTAGATAAAGAATATAATCATCAACTAAAGTTCAAGCAGGCATTCGACAAGAAGGTGAAAAAAGAGGATTTCCAATTGGGAGATTTGGTGCTCAAGTGGGATGCACCGGGGCAAGTTAAAGGCAAGCACGGTAAATTTGAAGCTTTATGGATCGGTCCTTTCAAAATCTCTGAGGTATTCCCTAATATCACTTTCAAGTTGCAGAATATGGAGAATGAAGAGGTTTTTGGTGGCCCTATAAATGGGCATTTCCTGAAAAAGTACTTTGCTTGAGCCTAGAGTGGCTCTTCATGTCATTGTAAATATCATTTTCTTTTTATTTTTACGTTCCAATAACTGACCCCATAGCCCTAGGATAAGGCAATGAATCTACTCATTCTTGGCAGCCCTCAAGGGGCATGCCATGCCCTGTGGAGCCAATGTTATCACACTAAGCCGCCTTGGGTCTTTTAGTTTGTTTTTATCATTTTTAAAAGCCTTAGATTCTTATTTTTTCTTTAAAATAAATTTCTCATCCCTTTAATGTTATGTTTGATAGGACCCCTTTGGATGACTAAACATTTGATTCATAGCTCATGTGTTGATCCTCAATTTGATTTTTGATCCTTAAACCCTTTTTAGCTCATGGTCTATTATTTATGTCCCCTCTCATGATTCATCCCTAGGTTGATACCTCCCATGATCATGCTGATTTGACACACCTCTCTCCTCACTAATGACCTCACATGCATGCCTCATCATCCCCACTTACCTGTCCAATCATTTTTTTGATTTGGAAGTGCTGCCCACTCAACAGGAAGTTCTGTAGCACCTATCATGTTTATCATTCATCCAATCCAAGTCATGATTTCCACAACTGATACCAGGTCCCTTTTTTTCAGTGCCAGAAGTCGGTTGAAGTGCTTTCAAAAGATCTTGCATTTATGATCCTTGGTAACGGTTTCCAAATTTTAAAAGTTTAACAATGCTGCGCTGCGTAAGTTTGCCAGTTTCGATCAGGTGGTCACATGTTAACTAAATCAGATGCTGTGAGAGATTTCAGGGCCGAAGTTTCCTCAATCTCATTCTAAGATTGCACTGAGGATCTCAACAGATGTTGACTTCATAGGTATCATGTGCAACCTCGTTTGCATATTAATTTTCACAGGATATTTGTGCTTGGGTTTCAGTTTGTTAAGCTTCCAGGGTAGTAGGGGAGCCATATTTGCATACCTGTAAACATCCTCTCTCGTGTCCATGGTCTGATTACTGTTGTTTGTTATAGCCTTTGAAAGTTGTAAGCCTACAATAGCCTATCCTCTGTGTATGTGTTGCGCTACGCAGAGGCACTACTCAAACCTTCTCTGATTAATCTTTGCTTCCTTTCATTCTGTACGAAGAGTCATTTTGGGATTACCTCTTCATAGTCTACACTCTGAAAGCCTGTATAAGTCCAAAGGTCCGTTTCTCATAGTCAAGCTCGTTTTCTAAGAACTGTTAATTTGGAGGGCCATCTTTGTGCTTTTGAAACTTGAATTGAAGCTTTCTGGTCAATAACATCCCTTAAGCCTCTTAAGAACCCTCATTTTGAGTCATGGAGACCCCTCAGTTGAAGAAAGCACACAAAGGTGGCAAGATAGTTCGAACAAAACCTATGAACATGTGCCTTTTTGACACCGAACCCATGTCAAGGGAGATGTTTCGAAGAGCAGGATGCCTCTCTTTTTGCCAGAACATGCAGAGAGGCCACCCAGAAGTAGCAAAACAATTTGCATTAAATTTTGATGGCAAGAAAACCAGAGTTGGAGATTTGGAATTTGAGGTAACTAAAGCCTCCATCTCAGTTGCAACAGGGACTCCATTTCAGGTGAAAATTGCTTCAAGGCCATGGTATTGAGTTCACCCTTCGTTAAAGATCTCTTCAAGCCTAAATACCGAGCCAACGAGTTATCTAAGAGTATGCCAAGGAATTAGTTGATCGACCAGTTTGATAGAATGTTGAAAATCATACAAAGATATTTTAGTTGTGAAGGGAGATTTAACACCTTGTATCATTACCACATAAGGCTGTTGTTACATTTTACTGGTAAGGTTTAGATGAATGTTCCTTATTACCTACTGAGAAGCATAGGTAACATGTCAGATAGGGTGCAAGTCAAATCTAAGGATGTGGATTCTAGTCGTTTCCACTCTGGACTTATCATGATGCTTGTCTCTGAAGAGTTGGGAAAGAAAGAGATTTCCTGGGAGCATTTTTTGGTTACTTCTCACTTCAAGATGGACCCAACACCTACTCCACAATCACAGATCGTAGGACCTTCATCAACTACCAGTACTAAAGAAGGGATCAACAAGAAGAGAAAGGGTAGAGACCCTGTTTCAGAGATCAACAAGCAGGTCAGGGAAGCTGAGGAGGAGGTCTGTCCTTCTCCATACAGAGATTTCTCATCACCACCTCCACCAAGGTTAGAATAAGTTCCTCTTTCTATCAAGGTGACATCTAAAAATGGGAAGAATCTTCTCTTTCCCTCTCCTCCTCTAGCTTTTTAAATTAAGGGTAAAATACCTTTCACTAGGTCATCAATTCCTAAGGGAGTTCTCAAAGAGCAGTCTTTACCATAAACCCCTATGCATAAGAAGAAAGGGAAAGGCATTGAAAAATCTGTAGAAAAAAAACAAGAAACCCCTATACAAAAAATCAAGGGTGAAGGTACCAAAAGACTTTTGGAGAGGAAAGATGAAATCCCTGTGAAATATTGTGAAAAACCTATGAAGAATAAAAAAGAGGTTGTTGCGCAAGAGAAGAAGCATAAAGGAAAAGGTTTTGAGAAGGCTAATGAAACATGCAAGGAAACTCCTGTACAGATGGAAGAAGAGGAAGAGAAGAAGCCTGCTGAGACTCCACATGTCCTCAACCCCCTTGGCAGCCAGACCTACGAAAGACTTGTTAAGCAGTTTAGGGATGCAAGGAGAGAAACAGCTCATCTCAAAGCAGAAGACAAGGTCCACTTGGCTCAGATGAATGAGCTCGTGATTGGATACAACCATACCCTAGACTTGGCAAGGTTCGCAGCGAGAAAGGCTCTGCCTCTTTGTAAATAGCTAAAGAATCTTTACAGACAGAACATAGACTTTCAGTCTCGGAATAGGAAGATAAAGGCAGAGCTGAGACACTTGCAAGAAGAGGCAGCTCAAAGAAATTTACAGGTGTTGGTAGAAGCTGCCATTGAAAATGATAAACCAACAGCTAAGGAGAGCTCAGCTACACCAAAGAAGCCTTCCAATGCTCGGAAGAAGAAATATGCTAATCTAATTGAACAGACTCTTTGTACTAGAAAGAGTGTGAGGGTAAGTGTTAAGATGGCAAAATAGTTGGTAAGGGGTAAGCTCCATTTTTGGGAATTGTTCCTTTTTGGGAGGGTTAACTGATATGCAGATACTATGTTTTCCATCTATACAGGCTCTTAGGCATTTAGCTATATGGATTTTGAGTTTTTGCTAAAGTGCTAGCTTCACTCAGTAGTAAATGGCATTATCTATGGTATAGTCAAGGCATCTGTCATAATTGGAAGGACACAAACTGCTCTGCACATGTCCTAGATTCAAAGACGTTGCGTTTGGGAAATGATACCCAAATCTGTATGCAAATGAAACATAAGTAGTGCTATGTACAGCGTGCATAATGTCTTACAAAGAACAGAAGCTGCACACAGTGGCACTATGTAAAGCGCTGCGTAATATTACACAGAGGGAAGAATTGGTATATGGGTGCAACACAATGGCGCTACCTATAGGTGTTGCATAATATTTGACAAGGAGCCAGTTTACACACATACACAACACATAGGTGCTACCTATAGGCACTACCTTCTCTCCTTGTTACATTTTAAGGTGCGCTACCCAGAGTTGCTACACAAGGAAGTTTACCAGCAAACACCAGGGATCTAGGAAGACTAGGCCAATAGTTTTGGATAAGTTAATGATGGAGTAAATGACAGAAGTAGCAGTTGGCATTCGGAGGACAACTACAGGCTGTAAAGGGAGACATGGAAAAATAGGAGTTGAGCAACAAAAGAGGATCAAAGTAGTTAGAAGCATGATTGGATTAGTCACCAACACTTCCCTATTTTATAGCATAGGTTGTTATATTAGTTGTTAGAATAAATAAATGTTTAGAGATTGTTAAGGAAAAGAGGCCAGCTCATACCTCTTACTGTTGCCTTGATTTATTGTTATAAATAGATAGATCAATTGCTTTAGAAGGTTCGGATGGTTGAGCAAGGCTCCCTAAACTGTAATATTTTGGATAAAGTGACTGTGTTCTAGTGTGTACTCAACTTAAGACTTTTTGACTAATAGAAATCAACATCTATTTCAGACTATTTGCTTCTAATGCTAAATGTTCATATTTGAATGCTTCATATGGATAACTGTGGTAATGATATGATGGATGTTTGATCATTTTATTGTCATGGTGTTATTTATCTCCTTAGTTTGTAATTTCAAGAAGATCTTGTTTTAAGAAACTTTCTTCCTTAGGCTTTTGTGGACCTGATGTTTGCAGTAGCCCTTACATTCCTCTCATTCAAGTCTTCTTTCTATCCACATTTACTCCCAAAATACTGGTTGAAGTTAGTCAAGACCTTATTTGCTGGTACATCTTAGCCCTGTTTCTGAGTTACGATATTATCATTTTGGGTTTTTCCATTCGAACTTTCAAAAAACAGTCATACTTTCATAGATAATATGATGGGTACTGGGCTTACCTTCCTTGAAATCAGAAGGTGACTCCTAGTGCTAACAGAAAGGACCAAGGTATATTCTCTATTTGATTCCGTGAGCCAGTGAAAGGGTGCACAACTGAGTTCTATGGAATTCAGGCAAAGATGTTCCAGGAGGGCGCACCAGAGGAATCATGAACTCAAGGGAGAATCTTCAAGGTTGTTGAACACCTTGGAGGTGATAATGTGCAGAGGAGGGCACAAAGAAGAGAAAACATAATTAATGAGGGTTCTGTGAAGCTCTTCTAGGTAGGAATTGAGCATGTGCAAAGAGTGCACAAGAAGAACTCTTTTTCAAGTTCAGAGACAAGGGAAGTGTCAAGGAGAAAGACACTCACAGAGTTGTTAAATACTTTATTGGCTCAGAAAGGTGTTCTTGAGCAGGATGTTTCTAGGAGGGAATCAAATTCCCCTTTGAAGGGAGAGATAAGGGCTGAGTCCCTTAGAGGTTTGAGAAAGTAAAGCTCAGGAGGAATAGTGCCTTTGCGCACAAAGTTCCAACATAAAGGAGTAGAAGAGGCTGAGACACTTCGAGGTCCAAGCCACAGATAAAGCTCAGGAAGGATAGAACAATAGTGAGCGAGGATCCTACAAGGAGTTGCACAGATCGAGAAACATTTTGAGGTTTCAAAGTGAGCAAAGCTCAGAAAGGATAGCATTTCCAAAACGCAGGCAAGACCCAAAGTTGCAAGGGCTCGTAGGAGATAAATTGAAGGACGAGACCTTCGAAACATTTGAAATCTTCCAAGTTAGGGAAGAAATACAAAGTTAAGGAGGAGGAAAACAACAGTCATAGGATCATTTGTTGGAAAAAATATCTGGACCGTCGAATCCACATCCAGACACCTAGGAGAGAGCGCAGGACGAGGAACAGATCTGACCCATTAGATCTGGCACGTGGACCAACAGGCGTTGGATCTAGAGGAAGGTGCACGAGGGTTAAAACCTTTAATAGTGCATAGGAGAGTGGAATTTGTGAAGTCCCAAAATAATCACAGTCGTCCATCAGAAGAGGACACGTGGCAGGGAGATCAACAGTTCGCTGACTTGGAATTTGGGAGGTGCAGAGGAAAGAATTCCTTAGAAATATCTGAGTTTGCAGCAAAGTATAAGCTCAGGAGGAGTAGAGACTTCTAAGAGTTCGAAGGAAGGATGAGGTCTGGAGTCACCTCGCACAAGTTAAGCTCAGAAGGAATAGTTGCCGTTAGATCTGAATCAACTGGAGCCGTTGATCTTGTGGTTTCGGATTTCAACATTTCGGGATTCGGTGGTGTGGATGAGTTACAACTCGAGGATTCATGAGTTGTGAAATCCTGATGCCATCTGGACTGACGGATCGTGGAGTAAATGGGACCGTTGATCTGAAGCATCATGAATTTAGTCATCGGGAAAAGAGGAAGAGTTGCATCACAACTTCATAAGTCATGAAATTCCGATGATCTTAGGAGTGAGGCCACAGGATTTGATTGAGGTCATATGGTTGAGACATAAAGGAGGAGCTAAGGACCCTTTAGCCCATTTCGAGGTTTCGGGGATTGAAGGAGTCAGAGAGACTCACAAAATAAATCACGAAGTCACGAAACCCCAAATACCTTTTCAGGTGAGGGTCGTGGTTACATTGGCTGGTCACGTGGAGTGGAGGTTCGTGCCTAGTGCTGTTCGCACGAGCGTAAATTCTAAAGAGGATATGTGGATATATTTGCATGAAGGTTCCAGTGGGAACTAAAGGAGCCACTTCGGCTCAGGGGAATAAGAATGATCCTTGACTGAGAGGTCAACGGACCCTTCCGAGGCAGAGGTAGGGGGTTTGCATCAAGTGGTATCAGAGCACAAAATTTTGCTACAGATTGTAGGAAAAGGTGAAGGAAGAGAAGGATATAGTATGATACTGTCAAGTGGTATTAGAGAACATAATTTGTCTGCAGATCATAGGAAAAGGTGAAGGTAGAGAAGGATATATTCTGATACCGTCAAGTGGTATCAGAGCACAACATTTGTCTGCAGATCATAGGAAAAGGTGAAGGAAGAGAAAGATATAGTCTGATACCTTCAAGTGGTATTAGAGAAGAATTTCGTGTGTATATTTCAGGAGAAGGAGATAGAGGAGAGCTTGCACATAATTGATTTCTGTAGGTAGTAAGTAGAGGAAGAAGATGGCTACTGAAGGCCATGAACATGGTCTAAGAGAAGACCACCTATAGAAAAGAAAGGTTGATATAAATGAAGAGCTCAACGAGATAAGAGCACAAATGGAGAAGATTGCATTTAATATGCAACAGGATGCAAAGATGCATTGGGTGTATGAATGGCCCATGAAGAAGAAGGTGAAGTGGCCAGTCGAGAAATTGTTGGCGAGAGGACAACAGAGGCTATTGAGAATGTGGCTAAGGTATGTTAAAAGCCTAAGAGGTGAAGAGGAGATCGTTCATATTTGTGAGCTAGAAGATGGGAGAAATCTCAGTGATGATGAGGAGAAGAGATCAGAGAATGGTCTCAGAAACTACCAGGTGAGCAGTGAAGAAAGTTCATATTTCCAGGTGTGCAATGAGATGGGATTGTTGGAGGATCTCATAGACTGCTAGATGGGCAGGACTGAAATCCCATATTGCCAGGTGGGCAAGGGAGAGGAGATGAGACTCTCTGATAGTCACATGAACTCATAGGTGAGTTTGGATCAACAAGGAGAGATGAGAGAGGAGGATTGGAAATACATTTTGATCATTGGAGGAATTGAGGTATTCCTGCCAAATAGCCCAGTTAAGACCACGACACATGTTGCAGGTGTCGCAACAGGATAAGGAAAACCAACAATGACTATCACAAAGGAAGAATAGCATGCAGATAAGATGCTCACTTCATGGGAGAAGGAGTTAGAGATGCTGGAGGATTGGTTGAACCATCCAGATCCAGTAGATGACTGCCATGAGTAGACAATCATGCAGATTTTGGGACAAGAGAATTCAACAGAATTGCCCAGAAATTTCAGCCAAGAAGGTGGACATGAGATGACTACAGCATTGAAGCCTATAACAGAAGATGAATTAGAATTCTAGTCTAGGGAGAAACTGGAAGAAGCTGGAAATATTCCAGTAGGAGAAATGACAGAAGCTAGTCTGTCAGAGGAAGTGACTAAGCAAAAAAACAGTCAAAAGGAGACTGTAGGATTGGAGTCTGCAGTAGAGTGGCGACTTAGTGCCACAAGGGGAGATGAAAACAATATGGGCGATTGAGTTTATCTACCCATTACAAGGAAGGAAGTGCAGGAGAGAAGACTTCCAGAGAGCCAGCAATTGGAGTAGTTGGACGAGGTGATTGAGAAGATAAGAAGGCTGATGTTGAGGTCAACAAAAGAAACTGCCAGTAAGGAGAAGTTGAACTGAAGAAGGAAGCCTGCCATAGTAGTAGGGAAGAAGAAGCAATAACAACAACATAGCAGTGGAGTAGATGGACAACTCCAAAGAACAGTTTGGGATCTAGGTGGATTTCAACAACAGAACTGGGAAGCTCATGAATTTTTCGTAGCAGTGGATTATGATGCAGGATCATCGCTTCACCCAAAAACGCGCCAACTAGCCAAAAATTCAAGCGCACATTCAATGGAGGAGAGAGAGGCATCAACCCTCATTTCAAAATTTGAATATTGATTTAAATGTTTGTAAGGCTGCATATCTAGATCCAATTCGGACTAGATAGCCATTAAATGTAATTCATTGGAATTTAATGAGAGTAGGTAGCTTGGAGGGAAAGGCTCGATGAGCCCCTATTTTGAAGAAAAAAAAGATCTTTGTATCTAGGATTAATTAATTTTTGAGAGATTATGTTAGGGAGGGAGAAAAGAGAGAGTCGAGAATTTGTTGTAGTTGGAGCTTGAACACATTGTACATGCATTCTGAGATTAATACAAAGAGCATTTTTTCCTGCATGAGAATCTTTGTGTGTTTCCATGTGTTTTATGAATGTGTTTTATGTGTTTTTATGTTGTAGATGTATGTTAGATTCCATCTGCAGGGATAGATAGAATTTATCTGTCTGCAAGTTTCTTTGATTTTAGTTTGGGTTCTTTGTGGCTTCATGCAAGGGGTTTCATGACAGAATACTGAGGATTCTGTGAGCCAGTGCAAGAATGCACATCTGAGTTCTGAGGAATTCAAGCAAAGACGTGCCAAGAGGGCGGACCAGAGGAATCATGAAATCAAGGGAGAATCCTCAAGGTTTCTGAACACCTTGGAGGTGAGACTGTGCAAAGGAGGGCACACAGAAGAGAAAACAAAATTACTGAGGATTTTTTGAAGCTCTTCTAGGTGGGCATTGGGCATGTGCAAAGAGTGAAAAAGAAGAACTCCATTTCGAGTTCAGAAACAAGGGAAGTGTTAAGGAGAAAGACACTCACATAGTTTTTAAATAATCTATTGGCTCAGCAAGGTGTGCTTGAGCAAGAGGTTTCCAAGAAGGCATCAAATTCCCCTTTGAAGGGAGAGACAAGGGCCGAGTCCCTTAGAGGTTTGAGCAAGTAAAGATCAGGAGGAATAGTTCCTTTGCACACAAAGTTCCAATGGAAAGGAGTAGAAGAAGCTGAGACACTTCGAGGTCCAAGCCACATACAAAGCTCAATAAGGATAGCAAAATAGTGAGTGAGGATCCTGCAAGGAGTTGTAGAGATCGAGAAACGTTTCGAGTTTTCAAAGTGAGCAAATCTCAGAAAGGATAGAGTTTCCAGAACGCAGGCGAGACCCAAAGTTACAAGGGATTGCAGGAGATAAATCGAACACCGAGACCTTCGAAACATTTGAAATATTCCAAGTCAGGGAAGAAATCCAAAGTTCAGGAGGAGGAACACAACAACCATAGGATTAGTTGTAGGAAAGAATATCTGGAGCATTGAATCCACATCCAGACACCCAGGAGAGGGCACAGGAGGAGGAACAGATCTGACCCATCGGATCTGGCGCGTGGACCAACAAATGTTGGATTCGGAGGAAGGTGTGCGAGGGTTAAACCCTTAGATAGTTCATAGGAGAGTGGAATTTGTGAAGTCCTGAAATCATTACAGTCATCCATCAGAAGAGGAAACGTGGCAGGGAGATCAACAGTTCGTTGACTCAGAATTTGGAAGGTGTAGAGGCAAGAATTCCTTATAAATCTCTAAGTTTCCAGAAAATTATAAGCCCAAGAGGGGTAGAGACTTTGAAGAGTTCAAAGGAAGGATGAGGTCTGGAGTCACCTCGCAGAAGTTAAGTTCAAAAGGAATAGTTGTCGTTAGATCTGAATCAATGGGAGACGTTGATCTTTTGGTTTCAGATTTCATCATTTCAGGAGTCGGTGGTGTGGAAGAGTTGCAAATCGAGGATTCATGAGTTGTGAAACCTTGAAGATATCTGGATCGATAGATTGTGGATGAATTGGGACTGTTGATCTGAAGCATCTTGAATTAGGTCATCAGGAAAAGAGGAAGAGTTGCATCGTAGCTTCATAAGTCACAAAATCCCGACGTGCTTAGGAGTGAGGCCCCAGAACTTGACTAAGGTCATATGGTTGAGACATAAAGGGGGAGACGAGGACCCGTTAGCCCATTTCAGGGTTTTTGGGATTGAAGGAGTCAAAGGGACTCACAACAGAAATCATGAAGTCGCGAAATCCAAAATACCTTTTTGAGTGAAGGTCGTGGTTACATTGGCTGGTCACGTGGAGTGGAGGTTCACGCCTAGTGCTGTTCGCATGGGCATAAATTCTAAAGAGGATATGTGGATATAATTGCATGAAGGTTCTAATGGGAACTAAAGGATCCGATTCATATCAGTGGAATAAGAACGATCCTTGACTAGGGGGTCAGCGGACTCTGCCGAGGCAGATGTAGGGGGTCTGCGTCAACCTTGTTGAGCATCTCGTGATTGTGACAGACGCCCTTTGGGACCGGTGATATTGGTAATGGATACTTGGAATTCACTGGTACTATTACCAGGGGTGTGTAATCCTTCCTCGGAGGTAAATAATCCCTGTGAAAATTTTTAGGTGGTGTCGAGGCCGAAGTTCCGGCCATGTCCTCGACCTCCACCTCTACTAGTTGGTTCAATTTTTTCTTTGTTACTACAATTTTTTCTCCCATTGTCGTTGGTGCCATTATCTCTGTATGATGGATTGGTGGATGAGAGATGTGTGTCCATGAAGATCATTGTAACTTGGCTCGGGTAACTCATCTTTGTTCGCTCCTTCTTTTCATGCAACAATGACTTAGAGTTTCCTTCCCTCTCAATGTTTTGTGTGTTCGTTCTAAGTAGACTTGTTGTATCCTGCCTTAACTGCATTGTCCAATCTAGAATCGAAGTTGGTGATTGGTAATATGGATTTATGAGCAGAATGAAATGAATAACAAACTGAATACAATAACATAGAGATACCAATAGATATCCAATGAGCAATAAATTCTATTGAATAAATGAAATAGGTTGAAACTGTAAAAATGCAGAACTGAAACAACTTGCTTGAATGGTGGTAGCTATCTATGAGAAGAGATGTGGTTGATACACACATACATCTGAGAAGAATTATTACAATGAGACTCCAGAGGCCCTTTTAGCATTATTCATGAATTCCAAAACCCTAGACATCCAAAAACCTAACCCTAGGAGGTGAAACGCCAAAAGTTATGTGGGCCTCGATGTGTAAGTTGGTACCTTAACTTCCCGAAGTCATAACTTTTGCATACAACCTTCGTTTTAGGTGCATGATAGCCCATTGGAAAGGTATTTTTGAGAAATACACATTATGCCATAAAAATTTAACTATCTCTACAGTTTGAATGTGGAAAGAAAAAAAAAACATTGTTTAGAATCCCAAAATGACCCTGAAAGTATAGAAAGATGTACTGACATGAAAACTTCGAAATTAAGCCAGATGTATTAGGTGGGTGGCCACCAATATCCACCTGGAATATGTGTAGGTATTTATACAACCTCATAAGTGTAGAACCTACAATTACAAAGAAGTACAAAAGAATGTGTTGAACTAAAAACTTTCAAGAGGAGACAGTTGGAATAAGTGGGTCTCCACCTATATCCACTTGGATCAACCCTCCCCCCTTAGGAAGAAATGGTATCCATTGCGTTGAGTTTCCCAATCAGTGGATGCATGTTCCATGCAGTCAAGGTTGAGATCTGTTGGTGTCATTGGTTCTTCAATCTCTGAGGTGTCCAATAAGGGTGGAAAATATGGCCGAAGGAGGTCCACATTGAACACTGGGTGCAAGCCAAGGAAGGGTGGAGTGTTGAGCTCAAAATAATTGTTACCCACAAAATTGGTGATAGTGTAAGGCCCATAGTGAAGTGGGTGGATTTTCCAATGGGGCCCTGTAAGGCGCTCTTTCTGCAAATGTAACTAGACCTTTTCTCTCACCTGAAACTAGTGCGGTACCCTGTGTTGATCATGGAGTTGCTTGTACTTAGCATTGGATTTATGCAAAATCTCATGGACCTATTGGCAGATGTGATGAATTCACTCAATGAATCTAGTGGATTTGTTAGCCTCAGAATGAACATGGGAAGTTTCTTCCTGTGTGGTGGCAAGAGGTATTGCAACATCAATGGGACCCAAGGGTTGGAATCCCAACCCCACCTGAAATGGACTATGGCCGGTGGAGCTATGGAGAGTCATGTTGTAGCTGTGTTGAACATAGGGGAGACTCTCATATGAGGTATGTGTATTCTTAGAGTTGTACATGTGTAGGATGTGAAGAATCATCCGATTGATGACCTCTGGTTGGCCGTCGGTTTGGGGGTGGAAAGCAATGGATTTAGTGATCTTGGTGTCCAACAGTGATCCGGATTATTTTTGGCACGAAATGAGAGCGGATATATAATAAATAAATGTACAGAGATATATCGGATATCCAATATTATAAAAAAAATGTATTAGAGATGAAACCATAAACATAGATATAAAGTGATACACAATTTTCTATTAATGAGAGAAAATGTACAAAGACTGTAAAATACAGAGTGAAAGACTTGCTAGAATAATGGCAGCTTATCTATGAGAAGAGATGTGACAGCTACTCACATCCGTGAGAATATATTTTAAAATGAGGATCCAATGGAATTTTTATCATAAAGAAAATCCAAAACCCTAACCCCGGAAGATGAAAATCCAACAGTTTTGTGGACCCCGTTTTGGGTAGTTTGGTGTATCAACTTCATGGGGGCGTAAGTTTGGCATACAATCTCCGTTTGGGGTGCACGATAGCTCGTTGGAATGGTATTGTTGAGGAGATTCATTTTGGGGGATTAATAAGAGTTTGTGGCCATCATTAAGAAGCCCTATCTCGAAAAACCTTCATTTAAGCCCTCGAAATGGCCCCGGAAGTTAAAAACTGCTAAAAATAATAAATTACCAAAATTGTTAGAAAACTGTTTTGAGCCAATTGGAAAAGGTGGGTGGCCACTGATATCCACATAGAGAAATCCTCCCTCCTTAGGAAGCAATGGTATCCATTGCGTTGAGTTCTCAGGGGAGAGGGAAAAACGTTTGCTGAATCTGCATCTTGGTGAGTTGCTTGCCTTAATGGAGAAGTTGCGCTGCTTAGCTTGTTGAAGGCTATCATGAACCTGTGGCTGGAAGGGTTGGACCTTTTTAACCAGTTTGGATACATGAGATGCCTGTGTGAAGAAGTAATCTTTGCTCTTTGTTGCAACTTTGTCGACCTACTTTTGTTGGATAGAAGGTTCTTGGGCCAAGGCTGCAGTGGTTTTAGTATCCTTCTGTTCACCTTTTGAACAGATTGTGAAGAAGATGGCGTTTGTAGTATGAGATACTACCTCTCCTCATTGTTTAGGTGAGATAGTAGTTGGAACTACCTAAGGTATCCTGTAGAGATGACCCCCTAGATTAATAATGACACTACGGGGTTGAGACTCATAGATAGCATGGCGCTTCCACATATATGGCTGGACCAAGAGAACATCATATACATCCAATGGGGAAACATCACATAATACCTCATCCTTGAAGGGATGGATGCTGTATGGAAATAAACACTATTGGCTGACACGAAGATATCGTCCCTCACGAAGCCACCCTATTTTGTATGGTTGCGAGCGTGGTGTTGTCGACAATCCCAACTGTTTGATGACCTCTGTTGAGATGAGGTTCTTTTGGCTTCAGCTATCAACAATAAAATGCAGTGGGGTCCCCTCCACCCACATCTGTGAATGAAAAAGGTGCTCCCCCTCTTCAGGATCTGTTGGTTTTTCTGGTTGAATTGCTGCGGTCGCGAAAATAGAAGTGGGGTCTACATCGATGATCTATCTTTTACCAATATTTTCGGAATCAGATTTAGAATCAAGGTTCGAATCCTTGTCTTTGATTTCAACCACCAATGATTGTTTTGAGCGACATTCATCGGTGTTGTTCCAGGTTCTTTTGAGGAAATCACACCATTTTCCAGTGTCTTTCTTTGTCTTCCCATGACCCTTCTTTTCCTGTGGCTTGGATTGGTTTTAAGGAGACTGTTTGTTAGGGATGTTTTTATCATACTTTGGTTGTTTTGGATTTGAAGACCCGAACTCCCGTTTGTTCTGGTGCTTAAATTTATTCTCGATTTTAACAACATATCAATAAGAAACAATGAGTGATGAGATGTCTAGAAAATCCATTTCAGTTTGGATGTATCTGTGTAGAGCCCCACGTTATTTCAGAACCAAATGTCATTCAGAGTCTTTGATACCCAAATTGGTGTGCAAGGTATGGAAGGTATTGGCTAACTCCATAACTTCTTGGCCCCTCTCTTCCCGCATTATGGTCCATATCATATACTGGTCCTCATAGTTTCCAATAGGGTAATATTGTTCCTTTACCGCGTCCACAAAAAAATCCCAAGTGGGATCAACCCCATATATTCCAGACTCTTCTATGGAACTTTTCTCCTAGTAATTTTCCCACCAATGTTTGACATGGGGGAGAGATTTAAGGAGTGTGAAGGTGATATTTTCCCTGTCAGAAAAATGGTGAACAAAGAAATAACCTTCTAGTAAATTTAACTATTTGTCTAGGGAATCTGCATCTATTTGACCTTCAAATACGAGAATATTAAAATTGACTTGTACCTTAAAAGGAGAGGTACTTCCAAAGTGGTTGTTTGGTGAACATATGCTTGTTTCTATCGGCAGACATTGAAGGATGTGGGAAAAATTCTCCATCATTTCGTCCCTCTGTCACGTGAGAGCTTGCTCAAGCAACAGATTGATAAAATCGTCTGCTTCATCATTTTTCTTTTCTTCTACCATGGAGGGTTTCTTGGGCATGCGAGAGTGATTGTATTCAAGAGATACAATCTCAAGACCTAACTTTCTACACTCAGACTTGTTGGGACATGCACTAAAAAAACGATCAAGAGCAGCCTGCTCTGATACCATTGATCCAAATTATTTTCGGCACAAAATGAGAGTGGAGATATAATAAATAAATGTATAGAGATATCTTGGATATCCAATATTATAACAGAAATGTATCAGAGATGCAACCATAAACACATATATACAATAATACACAATTTTCTATTAATGAGCGAAAATGTACAAAGACTATAAAATACAGAGTGAAAGACTCGCTAGAATAGTGACAACTTATCTCTGAGAATATATGTGACAGCTACTCGCATCCATGAGAAGATGTTTTTACAATGAGGCTTCAAAGGCCTTTTTATCATAAAGAAAATCCAAAACCCTAACCCCAAAAGATGAAAATCCAACAATTTTGTGAACCTCGTTTTGGGTAGTTTGGTGTATCAATTTCCCGGGGGCGTAACTTTAGCATACGATCTCCGTTTTGGGTGCACGATATCTCGTTGGAAATTTATTATCAAGGAGATTAATTTTGGGGGCTCAATCATAGCCTTTGGCTATCATTGAAAATCTCGATCCCAAAAAACCTTCATTTAGGCCCTCAAAATGGCTCAGGAAGTTAAAACTGCTAAAAATAGTAAATTACCAAAATTGACAGAAAACTGTTTTGAGCCAGTTGGAAAAGGTGGGTTGCCACTGATATCCACCTAGATCAAACAATGACCAGAGGCTTGACCAAAATGTGTTGAGGAACCTATTTTCCCGATCGGAGATGATTGTTTGTGGTAACCCAAAATGGACCCACACTAGTTCAAAGAAAATCTTGGTAGTATCTGTCGTTGTGTTGCTCTTCTTGCAGGCTGTGAGGATGGCCATCTTAGAAAACTGACCAACTACCAAAAATAAACAATCATTTCCTTTCTTGGTGGATGGAAGGCCAGACATGTAATCCATTGAGATGCATTCCCAAGGCCTCTCGGGAGTAGGAAGAGGGGTGCATAAGCCTTGTTTCTTGATGGTTGGCTTGGAAATGGAACAGGTGGTGCAATATATGATATACTTGTTGAATTCCTGTCGTAGTTTTGGCCAATAAAAATGTTTCTATATAACAACCACAGTTTTCTCCACGACAAAATGTCCTGCCATCCGACTGTAGTGAGCCTCCCATATCAGATTTGCATGCTCGCTTGTAGGATAAAAAAGATGGCCAAGATGACATAAAAATCCATCCTGAATGTGAAATTTCGGTGACATTCATGCCTGTACCCAAGATCTGATAGGTGGTGGCAAAGTCTGGATCTTGCTGATAAAGTTGGGGCCACTCAGATGCCTCATGTCCACAGGAATGGAGCATGGTGGTGAGTGCAACCACGGGGGGTCAAATGAGGCAGTTAGAAACACGATTTGTGCTCCCTATATTATACTTGATGTTGAGATGGAACTGCTATAGGTAGGTGGAGCACTTCTGATGGCATTCATTCTACAACTTCCCCTGTGTCTGTATGAACCGCAAAGGCTTGTGATCAATGTGGATGATTGTCTCCTTTCCCAGAATGTAATGTTTCCATTGACGATATGATTATACAATGGAATACATTTCCTTGTCATAAGTGGGGTATTTCCAGACATTATCTGAGAGTGTCTCACTATGGTATGCCACCAGATGACTGTGATGAGTGAGAATTGTGCCTACAACATAGTTGGATGCATTAGTCTCAATCTCAAACAGTTGTTGCAGATCTGGTAAGGAGAGTACTGGAGCTGAGCACAAGTGATGCTTCAGATCATCAAATGATCATTGTTGTTCCTTCCCCCACGTGACCTTTTCCCTACCACTGTCCTTGGTCACTTGGCTGAGGGCCCATGCAATATGGGAGAATCCCAAAATAAACTGTCGGTATAAGTTGGCCAATCCCAAGAAGCTTTGAATCTCGATGAGTGTGGTCGGGGCTAGCCAGTCAAATATGAATTGGATCTTATATGGATCAACATGTACCCCATGTTCATCAACAATGTAGCCTAAATATTGGACCCTATTCATGTCAAAGGAGTTTTTTTCCAAGTTGGCATATAGCTTGTGCTGTCACAGAGTGCTGAAAACCTATTGAATATGTTGCATGTGCTCCTCCCAAGTTCTATTGAAGATGAGGATGTCATCCAAATATACCACTAAAAAAGAGTTGGTGAAGGGTCTCAATACATCATCCATCAACCTCATAAAAGTGGTTGGTGCATTTGTTAAGCCAAAGGGCATGACCATCCATTCAAAGAGACCTTATTTATATTTGAAAGTTGTCTTCCACACATCTGTTTCTTCGATGGGAACCTGGTGGTAGCAATAATTTAGATCAATCTTGTTGAAGAAATGTTCCTCCTTGATTTGGTCAAGAAGGTCATCTATTCTGGGAATTGGGTACCGGTTCTTTACTGTGATTTTGTTTAATTCTTTGTAATCAATACAGATCTGCCAGGTCCCACCTTTATTTCTCACCAGTACAATTGGGCTTCTACAAGGGGAGGAGATGGGTCCGATGTGCCCCTTTTGCAACAACTCTTGGATTTGGTGCTTGATTTTGTCATTTTCCATCACCGAGCGATGATAGAATATTCCATTAGGAAGAGGTTTACTGGGGGTTAGATCAATTGGATTCTTGAATTGGAAGTGCATCGATACCCCGATGGGTGAGGATAATATATATCTGTACTCTTCTGTTAGAGTCCTATAATTATAGGTAACCCGATTCTTTAGTTGTTATTTGGTGTTGCCCTGTGATGAAGACATATGGCTTGCTGTTTTTTGGTTTTCTCCTTTTCCCCCTCCATTCATTTCGTCTGATCCTCACCCTGCTGCATCCTTCATCCACCGCTGTGCCACTCACTCCCTTTGCCCATTTGTCCTGTTGACCACAGCTCGCATGCCACTCGTCCCTGCATGAATAAATGAACTTAGGATAATAATCAAATAATATTAAAGGGTTAGTGCCATTTTTTAATGCTTGTTGGCCTAATAAAGTTGTTTTGAGAGGATAATTTAAAATAAAATTAGTATAGTTAGTTCAATTAAAATATGTTAGACTAATTATTAATTAATAATTAAGTTAGTTGTTACATTAGTGATTAGGTTAGTGTTTATTAATTAACATTAATAAAAACTAATAAACAAAACAAACATTAATAAAAAACATATATTAATAAAACATATAAATAAACAATCAAAACAAAAACCAAACAAAAACGTATAAAAAGCATATAACAAAAATAAAACAATAAAAAATGAAACATAAATAAAAGTAATAAAAACGAAATATAATACAACATATAATAATTAAAAAATAAAACAAAAAACAAAAAATACTTTAGCCTAAGTTTCCTACCCACTCACCCATGTATGTCAGATAAGCTATTTTCTAAAAACCACCTGCGGACATGTGTTGGATCCACATGCTAGTGGAACCCCCCCCCAAAAAAAACCTCTTACCACCTCAAGGGGGGTCCAGAATACCGCCTTTCCAAAAAAAAAACCATTTTCCCCAATTTAAAAAAAAAAAACCGCCCATTTTTGCCTATTCATCATGTCATCTTCCAAAATCGATTTTGGGAAAACAAAAATGAATTTTGAGAAACCAAGAGAGATTTTTCTGCATAAAGGGCTGAAGAGCAAAAACCTCTCTTAGGTTTTGCACAGGTTCCATGAGAAGGGAGAATCAAATCCATATTCGAGCCCTAGTTTGCCAGAATTCCGATTTTGCTGTTATAGTCCTGATTTTGCAGGAGATGTTTTGGCAATCTGAGGGATACTTTGGAAAAAATGAAGGAGATTTTTGTCCAGAACATGCCCATATACAGTAAAATCCTTTAGGTTTTTCCTAGGTGTCAGCATTAAAGAGAAACAGATGTCTGTTCAGACCCATTTTTTGTAGAAATTTGTCTCGTCTTTCATGGTGGACATTTCTAGATTTTTGGGGATTTCTTGATATTTTTGGTCGAGATGGTTGAATTTAACCTCGGGAACCTGAGGAGAGTCTTGTTTATATAATTTATGGAATCAAATGTGCAGAGGGGCATCATGTTAGGGACCATTTTTAATCTTGTATCAGAGCTCACATAGCGTTTTGTATTTCATCAACCCAATAATACAGTCGCAACAGTTACAAGATTCTTATGTCAAATCCATTGGTGAAGTTTTTCTCATTGTGATTTTGTTTTCCTCTATTTTAATATATGTTTCTCTTCTCTATTGTTTTAAATAGATTTAAGATCAGGATTTGTGTAAAAACAACTTGTTCCCAGTTTAAAACAATGTCAATGTTTTTCCACTGAAAGTTAAATGCAAAATTCTTTACTGCTCTGTCTTTAATTTGACTTCTTAACATTTTCCCCCTCTACCATACCTCAAGCTTATGAAGAATCTAGTGATTTTCCTACCTTTCCCTGTAAGGATGTTTGTAGAACTTGTTTTTTATTGAACTTCAGGCTGTGACCCCATTACCCAATGGCCCTTTTCTCCTGCTCCAACCAAACCAATTAAAAACTCCAAACTTTGAACCCATGTACAGTATAGCTAGCCTAATATCCTATTACAAATAAATCTATATCAGATAGAGAGATCCCTCTCTAAGTATTGGATGGCTAGATCCAAGAATCAAAGTGGTTTTGATGTTGCCACTATGACTGCATCCACAACCTTGGGAAAATTATAGAGTGATAACATAATGGAGACCATACTGGGGACTCTCCCTAGTAGTACACTTCAAAGTTCCAGATCTGATCACTGATGGTGGACAGACCAGACACAAGAAGGCTAAAATATTTCACCTGGCGATTCCAATTAGCTCCAGACAGTGCCAACTCAAAGACTCCACTGGAGGAAGAACCTAAAGCATGACCAAGCAGCCTAGAAAGAGCAGTTATTCAAGTCCAAATTGCATTCAAGACATCTTTGGTTTTATATGTAATTATGTTTTATCTTATTCTAAGCCTGATCAAAAGTACATTGCTAAAGATTGCATTGACCACCTGCTAATTGATGAGGCTCAAGAGACTAAGCCTCAAATTGTAGATCATGTACATACTGATGTACCTGTAGAAGTCCTAGTGAGACATAAGCCTCATGCTTTATCTCCTACTCTTGTTAAACCTCCCAATGGTTGTAAGCCTCTTGCTTCACCTCCTATACCTGCAAAAATCCCAGACATATACAAACCTCTACATTTGCCTCCTTTTCTCCATGACCTCCCTAACAATTACATCAATATTTGCCCAGGTTTGATGGAGAAAATGTGAAAATCACTGTTGAAAATCATATCCAAAGTCTTGAGGATTTTCTTGATCGGTTTGAGGTAGAAGATGACAATGTCTGCATCAGAATTTTTTCCCTATCATTGCAAGGCAAAGTCAAGAATTGGTTTAAGAATCTTCCATATGCAAGCATTAGAAGTTTCCATTAGTTTGTAAATTTTTTCCTAGATAGATGGGTGATCATGAGAAATGTATTTCTCATCCTAGAAGAATATGACCATTTGAAAAGATAGCCAGGGGAGACAGTACCTCAGTTTTCAGCAAGGTTCAATAAGATATATCATGCAATACCTGCTGATATAACACCACCCCTAGGATCAGCTCACTTGCATTTCCCAGATGCCTTCGATCCTGAGATGGCATTCCAATTAAGAGAACAGAACATTGCAACCCTTGAAGAAATGCAAAATATTGCAGTTGACGTAGAAGCTAATTTGCTGCACAAAAGTTTCAAGCTAAGAGCAGAGGAAAAGGCCAAAACTAAAAAGAAGAGGATGACATCCTCATAAGTGAAATTGGACATTTTGGTCAGCACCATGGAAGAGATGATGTGGAATATTATCATAAGAGAAAAACTTGATGTTCAAAGACATCATGTTTCATTGATTTCAGAGAAAGAAAAGGTCCCTATTCCCAAACATTTTGCAACCCAGCCTTAGTATTCTGAACCACCAAAGGATTATTTCATGTATTCAATTCACAACACAGTCAAAGATGAAGCTCCATCTCAGTTTGTTGAAGAGCCACCAACTGATATGATGTGCATGCTTGATGACATTTTGATTCATGAATGATTTACCCAAGTGTGATTAGTATGATGATGATCATGAGGCTGAAATAGAGGTTGACTTTTCAAAGAAATAAAAAACATGTCACTGGAAGGAAGAAGATAAGTTACAACTCATATGTGACAATCAACATTTGCACAACAATCATGACAGCGATGAGGAAAATGTAGAAAACTTCAGAGTAAGAGAAAAATATTTTCCCTTATGTTTCTCATCTTTCCAATTTCTGAAAAGAAACCCTAGGTCAGTTGTAAATAGTGAAGACAAAAAATTCTCTGATCAATCAGTTGAAGATGCCATTGTTGATATGGAGGCTGTTCTAAACCCATAATTGCATCCCTTGACTGACTTTGATTTTCAAATTCCAGATGAAATATTAAAGCCTAAGACAAATTATGAGTTAATCCAAAATAACTCTGTACCATTATGCTTTAATTCATTTTAGTTTTTGAAAAAGAATCTTGAATATATGCTAAAGGATAAACACATAAAAAGTCAAGAAATTTCATTTGAATCGATGCAATAGTATTGTCAGTCTTTTCAAGATCCAATAGTTGATTGGTTGGATGACATGTGTGGTCAAAATCATTCTTCATTTGCCAGTCATGAGATGAAAAGTTGTTATGATCTTGACATGGTCAAGCAATCAACTTCACAATCTAGTTCAACAACAATCTTACTGCTAAACCTATCAGAAAAATTGCAGCCATATCAACCATTGCATGAGGATGAAAATAGAATAGATACAATGCCAGATCATGTTGCTGACTTTTTTAAGTTTGAATATCAAGGAACATGTCAGTTCTACCTTGATCCTATAGTCACCTATATGGAGAAATTTTTCACTGGAGATCCCGAATCTATCTCTGCCATTACTTTGGTTCTTCGGAATTGTCGAGGTTTCTGTTGTAAAGATCAATCATGTTTTCACTAGTGGCCATTACACTTTGTGGTTTTAAACCTATGGGAAAAAGGTCAGGCTGCCTTTTTGACTGTGCTAACAAGCAGTCAAGCAGTCCACTGGTCTCAGCAGCTATTGGATTGGCTTCATTGGCATTTTTGTATTATTTGATTTAGCATGACTTTCATAAGTATAGGGTAGGTAGGAGAATGTGAATAAGCTCAACATTCTGAGCATCTCATTTTCAACAGTGTTCATTTTAATTTGGTTTTTAGTTGCAAGATCAAAATAGGTACAGGTTGCAGAATAAGATTTTGGGATTGGCCCAATGAATAAAGCACTGGTCTGCATGTTCAGAGTTCAATGGTTCTTGACACCTCTTGAAAGAGATGCCATCCCCAGGTGGAGCCTCTGTTAGAGTCCGTTGATGGGCGAAATTAACCGCTCGTCAACTGGAAGAGTGAATCCAGTTCGGGGTTGTCTAATTAACCCAAGTTGTTTGGATTAATTCACTCTGACAGGTTTAGCGGCTCCGTTGGCCGATCTAAGTTCTGAAGAAAGCAAAAAATAACTAAAGGGAAAAACAATAACTTATTAAATAACAATTACTAAAATCTATATGTACATCTAAGTATATATATGTACAAATTATTTAACCGAAATATGATCAATAACTTTATATACAATCTGTACAAAACACGAGTTTTAATCTAAACTTGTAAAAATCAAATGTAGATTGATTAATTTTAGCAATAATAATAAAGCAAGTGAAAACACTATCTAATTTTTCTGGTTTGTTTTCTTAGATGTATACACTCATGACATCACACATTAAACTTCCTAATTGAACATAAAATAATAGATAGTAGAAAAGTTTTATATAGAGAAAACTTCTATATTCAACAAACTAGCGAAATCAAATAACAAGATAACCTGTTATTGCATTCAATGTCTGTTCGATATTGAATATCCAACCACTTTTATCTGATGAAATAAACCTGCTACAGATCTTGAGATTGCCACTAATAAATGAGGAACGATAATGCTGGAGATTGAATTATAATAACAGAACATATAATAGATGCAGTCACAATAATCTTATAATTTGCAAGTAACTACGATGAAATAATTCTTTCTGTAAGAACTTGCATGTAAACATTCAACTGAAATTAAAGATAAATCTCCTAATTTAAATTCAATAAAGGATCACTGTGTGTTATATCTGAGACATGAGATATGGGAAGTATGTGAAAAGGATTATCTCAAATAAAAATAAATCATGTAGACGAAAGGCTATCATTATCTATCATCGTATTGAGATAAGCAGAACTTAAATTAAAACATGATACAGAAAGCTAAAGCTGTAATGTATTCTGTGTCATTCAAGTCTGTATATAAATATCCATACTCTCGCCCCAGGTCGAGATGATCAATGTTTACAAAATTATATGTTTATATAGGTTTTAGGAAACATAACTATTTCCTGTTGATAAGATCAAGTTGGTTTCAAAAAATAATGGGGGATGCAACCACCCTGATTTCACTAAATATCAAAAAGTACCAACAGTCTAATCTATTTACTCAAAATACAAAATTGAAATGGCTGGGAGATCTCAAAAAGTGCCTCATATCATCTTGGAAATCATGGGCTCCTTAATCATCTTGAAAACAAATGAAAATAAGAATATCTCAGATATGTTTTCTGTCATCAAATCAAACATTTCGAATATTCTTAACTGGCTATAGAATCTTGCAATTCTATAGATAGTTATAATAGCAAATGCAATCATATTTGATTAAATAAACAAAACAGACTAATCTTAATAACAAAAATAATTTATTCAATCAAATCGAATATCCTAACTTAAGAGTGACACAATCATGCTAAAATTTAAAAATATCATACCTCAAATCATGAAATCAAAACGCATCAAGAAATTTTGAAATTAACGATAGTTGTTGCTGCCTCTACGTTTTTGAAAATGACACGACCTGTAGTTTTCAAGCGCTTCTCCTTCCCTTGGATAATGGATTCAATTCTGTTGTTTTCATTTGTGAACATATCAACTTGGTCTCTTAAAGACTTGAGTCATGACTGTAGCAGTGGAACATTGATATAGTACTTGTCGATCCACGATCGGCACACATCACATTGTGACTGTAAGGAATTTTCATTAGCATGAACAACATTATGGGTCGGAGAATCCTCCATGCGAATGGTAGATTTATCACAGAGATGGATACCAAGAAATTCTGGGTTGTCCTTTAGACAAGGAGGCAGATTGTTAACATAGTTATAGGGTCGATCAGGGTATAACCTGAATGACACGGGGTCCTCTTCAGCAAGGAATTTGTCAATTTCTGAGTCTGATCTTTCACTCACTTCAATCATGTTGATCATTTCTGAATAGGATTTCATTTTATTTCGAACACTTCGAGAAATCAACCGACCAACTCTTTTGTTCTTGAAATTGACATCAACACTGCCTTTTAGCTTCTTTCCTGTAGGTTTCTTAATAGTCTTAGTGCAATCCTTTGGATGTGTAACCGATCGAATGTCCTGTTGAATAACCTTAGGGTAGCTCGAGGGTTCATTGTTAAGGGAAAAATCACAAGCCTGGAAAGGTGGGGAAGAGGCCGTAGGGTTCACAAGGGTTTTCACAATGACCGGATTATCTACCTGTCCCAACTCATGATTGCCAAAACCATTTCGTGTAATGAACGCATCCCAACAATAATTTTGTGATTGTAACTGGTGCATGAGGATGATTTTAATGATGCCATGATGAAATAGACTTGAATTTGACCTCTGTTTCCTAAACCATTTACCCATTTTATATAGACTTCTGAGCAGGTAGTAAGGCATATTCAATGGAAAACCAATAAAACTCATAAGAAGGCATAGATGATATAGGGAAACAAGTTTGAATCGTCCCTCACATGTGATGAATTACTTCACTACAACAAGTAAATCATGCCACCTAGGTTTCAAGAATGAAATTGGCATACTTCGATCACAGCTGGTTATTTTTCGTGAGGTAAACAGTAAAGTCCAAGGGACCTCCTCCACTTTCGCATTCTTGAACCATTTCTGAACAACTGTTGGCAATCCCATGGCTTGGCTTAAGAACTCTTCTATTACTTCCAATTGCATGTCACCGATCTTTTCCCTACAACCATCAAAGGTTAAGGCAAAATCTTGGGCGACCTGAAGGTTAAAACCCTGAAATTTTTCAATGAACAAATGCCAACCATTCCTTTCCAAATATTCCCTAGCGTTATCATATGAGAGCAAGGTTTGGACGCCGTTCGATTTGACCCTTACCACTAGATCCATGCCGAATGGATGGGTAATTAACACATAACACACTGGTAGGGTTTGCAAAAATGCAACAGAGCCATAGCCCCGAGCCTTATCAATACATGCTGTGGTGATTCAAACGACTGGCAAGGTGTTTAATCAAAATGCGTGTGAGAAAATTCGTGAAGCCCAAGACCATGCTAAGGAGTAATGGCATCCTGTACATCGTATGCCACCTTGGCATTGGGTACATGCTAGGACCAAAGTACCCTGAAAACATAGTGCACACATCATAGTTTGATTGCAAAGTTAGGTAGGTTTACAAAGATCGAATAGTTCAGAGTTTCATGAAAGAAATATGATAAAAAATCAACCAAAATTGAATATCAATTGATGGGGGTCCTTCGTTCATACAACCATAAATCTCTTAGGCATGCTTGGAATTGAAAGGGTCATAAACAAGGAGAGCAACAAGCTCATAGCAAGAAACCATAATTTTGTAATAAACCATATGCTTTTAATGAAATTTTAAAACAAAATAGTAACGATAGTTGCGGGTTTTCATGCTTTCAGTCATGAAAACTAAGCACGAATAGATGATAGGTAAAATGCGATGATTTACAACTGTAGTTTAGAGAAAACGCTCATGAAGAGTAATAAAATTTCATAGACCCTATGTAGGCAGCTTATAAAATAATAATCACATAATCGCTGCCAACAATGGCGACATGCTGGGAGAAGCAGTTATCTCTGTCATATGAACAAGTTCAGGTTAGAATAATCAGAAAAAGATTTGAATAAAAAACAACCGAAAAGTTGTTTGAGCATCTCAAATGATTATAATGCAGTCCAATTTCAGACAACTGTTATTTTAAAAGAAACGAAAACTGATGACAATGTTAGGAAAAGAGAGCCACGATGTTAAAGTTAAAATCTTCAATACTGTTGACAGGGCCACTGTTTCCAGCAGGTGTCCATAGCCTCGACAGGGATTTCAATTAACCCACTCTAATATCTGTATCCTATCAAGAAATTCCAGGTCAGAACGAAAGGCGTTTAAGGTCAAAACAGAATCCATATCTGAGAATTTTCTTTTACCTGACATTGCTTCGCTGCCAACGGGCCTGTTCAGTACCTTGGTGAAGTTGTCTTGGCGTCATGCATGCATTTACCCACTGCCAGCAGACATGTTCAGTGTCCCAGCAGGTTTACAAGCATTTCCCACAGCTCTCTGAAAATTTATATTATAGTTTTTAAAGATATTCAATAGAGCGGGGTGACGCTGGAAATTCTAGTTTTTTAACATATCTTAATATGTCACAGACCTTGATTTTTTTTTTTAGCTGTCCTTCATCAAGATCTAGAAATAGTTTATTAATAAAACTGACTTTCAAGAACAGAGAGACATCATTGAGTCATTCTCTTAAATAACAGGGACAGTGTAAAAAGGATTTTTATAGATGGTCGTGAATACCTTCAATTGCAGATTGAAACCAAGAAAACGCTTTTCAAACAGCAAGTCACCTTCAACAGGGCTGCAATTTCAGAGAAATACAACAATTGATGTTTTAACAACTTTCGGCAGTCATTTTTGAGGGGAAATTTTTCTATTTTCTTTGTCTAAGCTAGCCCATGGTGCAGGCATATGTGTTTCAAAAGAAAGACTGATAAGCAGAAATGAGAACCAAAACAAACCAGAAAAGAAAAAAAAACAACAAATAAAACAAAGAAAAAAATATTTACAAAGGGTGTATTGGAGCATCATTAGGCAAAGTACTTTTTTAGAGCTTGGCCATTCATCGGGAAGGTGTCTGGCTATCCCTCTAAATTTTGTAAGCGAAAGGACCTGGGACCTAGTTTCTCAACAATTAAAAATGGCCCCAACCACAAGTTCTGAAACTTAGTCTGTTCTCCTTTTCCCTCATGAGGTTTGTCCCACTTTAGGACCAGGTCACCTACCTCAAAATTTCTGTCAGAGGCAGAATTGGAATCAAACTAGTTTTTGACAATGAGTTGATGTTGATCCAATTTTCGTTTTGCTTGAGCCCTCATCTCTTCTAACTTTAACAAAGCGTTAATTCGATTCTCCAAGGGGGGACAATCTTCTTCCTTTACCTTCTGCGATAACTGTAGAGATGGAAGAAGGACATGCGGTGGAAGAATCACTTCCCTGCCATAAACGAGAAAGAAAGGTGAGTTACCCACAACAGTTTTAGGAGTTACTCTATCAGCCCAGATTGCGTTCAACAGTGCGTTATGCTAGTTTTTATGGTTTTCGGAGACCATTCTCTTGATAATTTTGATCATATTTTTATTAGTTGATTCTGCCAAACCATTGCCTTGGGGGTAATTGCTAGCAGAGTAATTTAATTTAATTCCTTTTTCTAGAGCGAAATCACTCATTTCAAGAGACGAAAAATAGGAAGCATTGTCAAATACTAAGCATTCAGGAATACCGAAACGAGTGATGATATTTGAATTCAGAAAGGATATCACCTGGATAGTATTTAGAACTTTTAATGGGGTAGCCTCGGACCACCTGGTGAAATAATCTGTGGCTGTTATGATGTATTTATGCTATTGCAAGGATACCGGATTGATTGGGCCTATAATATCCAGGCCCCACTACTGAAAAGGGGAGTCTACCGAAACTGGTAGCAAAGGGAATGCTAGTTTCTGTATCCGTCTAGATGCCTTTTGACAAATCACACACTTGCGGCATAAGGCATGAGCGTCTTTGAAAAGGGTAGGCCAGTAATAACCCGCTCTTAATACTTTGTGGGAAGTGGTGTCTCCACCGAAATGCCCACCAACTTCTCCTACATGTAACTCCAATAAGACTTTTTCTGCTTCATCTTTTTCAAGACAGCGCATAAGTATTCCATCAAAATTTTGGTAAAACAAAATACCATTAATCAGCTGAAAAGAAGCAGATTTTAATCTTAGTGCTCTCCTTTTTTGGGGATCAAGGTGACGGGGAGATGATCTGTGTATAAGACAAAATTTGATGTCATCGTACCAGGAACTAACAAGGTTTTGTGAACATTAGATTTGATTTTGATAGTGCTGATCTGGATTTAACATATCAGTTTCATTTTGTTGTCCTACAGCTGAATCGACGACTAACTTGCATAAACCTTGGCCTCTTACAATTTGTGTTGGGGTGATTTCTATGTCATATTCTTGTAAGGATGTGACCCAGTTTGCCCTTTTTTCGCCTAGTTCTTTCTGTACTAACAAATTTTTGATAGCCGAGTAAGGGACAATGATTTTCATCCTAGATTTCAACAGATAAGACCGAAAGTGTTTTACTTCTTTAAAAACAACATAAGCTTGCTGATATACTGCTAGGTAATTAAGTTCTGCCCCCTTGAAGGATGAGCTCATAAAGGCAATTGGGACTTCTTTGTTTTCAACGTTCTTTTGAGTTAGGACAGCAACGTAAGATCGGTCAGAGGCAAACATGTAGAGGGTGAAGTCTTGTGAAAAATCAGGGCTCATTAGAGAAGGAGCGTCTATTATGGACTTTTTTATTGAATCGAAAGCCTAACTTTCTAAAGGTCCCCAATGGTAATGTACATCCTTTTTTATTAAGTTTTGTAATGGTTTCACCATTTCTAAAAAGCTGGGGACGAATCTCCTAACAAAGTTTATCTGTCCTGAGAAAGATTTCATGGACTTTTTTGACGAGGGAGGGGGCAGTTTTGAAATGACTTGGGTCCTTTCAGGGTCGATAATCATCCCTTCATTCGATACAATGAATTCGATGAGCTTACCTTGTTCTACTGGGAAGACAGATTTTTTAGGATTTAAAGAAATGTCGTACTTACGACATCATTGTAGAATAGATCTTAAATGAGCTAGATGATCTCCTTTATTTTTTTAGAAGACAGTGACGTCATCCAGGTAAACTACTACATATTGATTGATTAAGCCATGGAAAGCGATATCCATTGCTCTCTGAAAAGTGGCATCGACGTTTATGAGTCCAAAGGGCATCTTTCTATAAGCGTAGGTGCCCCATGGGGTACGGAAAGTAGTTTTGAGCTGGTTTGGGGGAGACATAAGGACTTGGTTATACCCGAAAAAACCATCCAACAAGGATAATATTTCAGAACCAGATACCTGTTGAAGGATCTATTCCATGGGAGGGACAGGGTAGTTGTCTTTATCAGACGCTCAGTTAAGATTTCAGAAATCGACATATAGTCAGATTTCACCACTCTTCTTTCTGACGGGGACAAGATTAGAGACCCATTGTGTGTGCCTTACCGGGAAGATTATTTTAGTGTTCAGGAGTTTGTTTAATTCCTTCTTGACCATTGGTTCAAGTTTTGGGTGCATCTTTCTTAACTTTTGTTGAAAAGGGTGGGTCTGAGGTTTCATGGGAATAATGTGTTGTATGATGTTAGGATCAAAGGTTTTTAGGTCGTCGTACGTCCAGGAAAAAACATCTTTGAATTCCTTAAACAACTTAATAAATGCTACCTTTTCTTGCTCAGAATACCCCAACCCTAAATTGATGCACTGTGGGTTATCTTTAATTCCCAAATTCACTTTTTCATGTGTCAAAGAGGAACTATTCGTTTTACAATTTACTGATTTTCTGAACTTATCGTGAAGATCATAAAAATTTTCTAACCTAACCACAGATTTCGGGATAGAGTTTACCATGTCCGATGCAGATTCTGGGGATCTCGGATCTGGTATAACTGTAAAGTCGCGAAGATTTTCATCATGGGTACCTTCGTCGATCACTGCGCCCTGGAAAGTTTCTTCCATATGAAGAAAACTCATGATTTGTTGATCATCATCGAAGACTCTCCAATTCATGATGTTGTCTGGGACTGATGGTCTGAACAACAGTTTGACAAAAAATGCATTCGGAGATAGGCCTTCTGCAGGAAAAAGTTTTGAAGCGACGTTAGCTAACAAATCAACTTTAGAATTATTCAATCTAGGAATAGAATTTATGTTAAATGAGGAAAAATTGTTCATCAAATTCCATACCTCGGTCTGATAGATTTTTAGGTGAGGAGATAAACAGTGGATAGAATTTTTTACCTGTCTAACCACTATTTCTGAATCACCAAAAACAGTCAAATTTTGGATGTTTAAATCTAGTGCTTTTCTGAGACCTTGCAGGAGTGCCTCTTATTCGGCTGTGTTGTTTGTACATTTGAATTCTAACCGGAAAGAAATCAAAGTCTTGTTACCTCCTGGATCGATGAGCACGCACCCTGCACCAACTCCTTCCTTAGATTTTGACCCATCGAAGTAGAGAGACCATATTTGATTTTTGTGAGGTGCATGTGACCACCGAGAGGAGGCTGTTGACTGTGTGCATGTCATAATTTCAGATTGCTACTCTGGGTTAGTGATGGTAGAAGTTTCGGCCATGAAATTGTCGAAAAAAGTGTCCATCCCCTGTATTTCAAGCGAATTGGTAGAAGGAGTGAATGGTTCATTGGGATCATTTAAATCAGTTACCGTGAACTTAAGATAATGTTCACGATTTACCTTGATTCTGTTAGGCTTTCCATTCTCAGGCAGCCACAAGTGAGACCAATCCGTTGCAAAATAGCCATGTAATTGTTCTGACCAATCTCTACTTAAAAATAAACCATATACTTCTGGGATATCTACAACAATGATATCAATCACTTGATGGACTTTAGGATTAGATGACAATCTTACAAGCACATTTTTTAATTCGCCTATCACTTTAACACTAGTTCGATCAAGCTGGATAATTTTCAAGATGGACGGTTGAACTTCGGCATTAATCTTTTGACAGACAGACCAAGACATTATGTTATATGATGCACCTGAATCTACCATACAGTTATGTACATTCCTATTGAAAATTTCAAAAATCAACAAAAATAGAGAGACATTTCTGCGAGTATTAACAGTAGAAGTTTGTTGTTTTTTAATCGTAGCCTCTGAAATTGGTTTATCTACATTTGTTACACTATTTACAGGAAGGTCTCTTTTATCATGAGGATCGGATGTAGTTTTGGCGGAGGCCTTCTGAGCAATTTTGGGGCTGTTTTGAACACATTTGTTGTTGTTCGGATTGCTATTTTTGCTGTTTTCCGCAATATTCCGCAACATCTTTTGCAAAAGAAAAGGGAATTTTAATAATTCGTAAACATAAATGTTAGCCCTAAGATTTTTTAGATCTTAAATCAAATCATAATCTAAACTTGGGTTTGCTGAATTCTGTTTAGTCTCAATTGATTTAGACTGTTTTGGAGGCAAAGTAGTCGCAATTTCAGAAGAAGGATTATTTGTTGTCTTGCTCCTGGTATTGTAAGGATGCACTGTTTCGAAATTAGCTTGAAAAATGCTATCCGAAAAATGTTCAAAAATGTTTGGAGAGGGTTCATCTTCTTCTACCGTCTCTTATTCAGCTACTTCTTCAGGAATCTCAGGAGGAATCAAGTTATCATGTGCTTCTAGGATCGCTTGAATAGCAAATTGTAAACTTTCTAGATTTAGACCTTCAGAATTTGAGTTAGGTCGGTTTGTGGGAAAAGGATTCCTAAAAGGGGGTTTGTAAAGCCCTTTGCTCGAAGAATCCTCTTTAGCCAATCTTTTCAAATCTATAACTTGATTGGATAACTTCAGAATGACTTTCTGTAAGTTTTCTAGATCCAAACTTTCTGGTTGAGCTTTGTTTTGGGGAGGTCTAGGAAGGATTTCAATTTTCTTCTTGGATGATGAACTAGTCTCTATCTCGTTACCGGTATTGTCTTTTAAGGTGAGAATATCTTTCTCGATTTTACTCGCCTCTTTGAAGGCTTCTAACAATGTGGATTTCTTGGATCTCTTTACCCAAATGGCTATGTTTTGATGTAAGGCTTTTGTGTAGTATGCGACAATAAGATTCTCGACAGGCATCGAATCCGTGGGGATTCGGTTATTTAGTGTTAGGAACCTTTGATTAAAGTCTTTTATCTTTTATTTGGGGTTCATTTTTAAACTAGAAAGATCCATGACTAGAACTTCAGGAGACTTGTCATCTCCGAACTTCTCAAGTAAACAGGACTCAAATTTATCCCATGACACGATGGTGTGGGGTTGTTGGGAAAAGTACTAGGTAGAGGCATTGCCTTCAAAGGTGAAGGGAAAAAATCTACAGACTATGTCTTCGTGCTCAAAACTACGGAGCCTAACGACTAGCATAAACGTTTTGATGTGATGTTCAGTGATCTTCTTGGAGTCTGGGTCAAATTTAGGGAGCCATTTCTCTGGGTGTTTAGGTAAAGGATGCTGGGACACAGGTATGGCCACTGCATCTTGGTCAAGCCAGGGTCTGGAGGGATTGTTCGGATTGGCCATAGGTGTGGGTGGTGTTGAAGGCTGAGATGAGGAACTTCCTTCATATGAGGATTCTTCTCCAGAAGAAGAAGGAGATGAAGGGGGTGCTGATGGTGGAATACCAGATCCTCCTGCTGCAGGAGTGAGGATATGATCTGGATCCATAGGGTTTAAGGGAAGATCGGTACCTACGAGTTGTTCCCTGATATCAGAGAAGTCTAATGGTTGGTTCAAAGGTCGACTTGGTTGTCTGATACGAGCTAAGGCACTGTGCATTCTTATGAGGGATTGACGAACAATCTCTTGTATGTCACCACCTCGGGGATTTGGAGTTACTGGTTCAACTGTGATCCATGGATTGTCATTTGATGTGGTTGTTGTTTGAGGGACAATGTTGTCGTCTGAACAACTTATAGTTACTATAGGTGAGAGGGTAGGTGGGAGAGGAGTCTTGCGACCTCCTCATGCCATTAATAGTTTTCAGGACCTCCTTCTAGCGCCATTTGTTGATGGTCGAAATTGACCGCTCGTCAACTGGAAGAGTGAATCCAGTCTAGGGTTGTCTAATTATGTTAAGAACCAAATATCAATATAGCATAGAAAATTTTCAGAAAAAGTACTCAACGCCTTGAAAAAGAGAGAATTTCAGATAA
>SNQJ01S0038633.1:140247-151312 GCA_010110895.2 Picea sitchensis
TAAAAAAAAAAACCGTCCATTTTTGCCTGTTCAGCATGTCATCTTCCGAAACTGATTCCGGGCAAATGAAAATGAATTTTGAGAAACCGAGAGACATTTTTCTCCGTAACGGGTTGAAGAACAAAAAACTCTCTCAGTGTTTTCACATTTTCCATGAGAAAGGAGAATCAGATCCATCTTCGAGCCCTATTTTGCCAGAGTTCCGATTTTGTTGTTACAATCCTGATTTTGCGAGCGCTGTTTCGACGTTCTGGAGGCGAATTTGGCGAAACCGAAGAAGGGTTTTGTCCAGAACATGCATATATACAATAAAATCCTTTAGGTTTTTCCCAGGTGTCATAATTAAAGATAAACAGATGTCTGTTCGGACCCCTTGTTTGCAGAAATTCGTCCCATCTTTCATGGCGGACAGTTCCAGATTTTTGGGGATTTCTTGCTATTTTTGGCCGAGGTGGTTGAATTCGACCTCAGAAACCTAAGGAGAGTCTTTTTTGTATATTGTATGGAATCAAATGTGCATAGGGGGATCATGTCAGGGACCATTTTTAATCTTGTATCAGAGCTCACAGAGCTTTCTATATTTCATCAACCCAATAATACAGTCGCAACAGTTACAGGATTCTTGTGTCAAATCCATTAGTGAAGTTTTTCTCTTGGTATTTTGTTTTCCTCTATTTTCATATATGTTTCTCTTCTCTATTGTTTTAAAGATATTTAAGATCAGGATTTGTGTAAAAACAACTTGTTCCCAGTTTAAAACAATGTCAATGTTTTTCCACTGAAAGTTAAATGCATAATTCTTTACTGCTCTGTCTTTAATTCGACTTCTTAACATTTCCCACCTCTGCCATACCTCAAGATTATGAAGAATCCAGTGATTTTCCTACCTTTCCCTGTAAGGCTGTCTATAGAACTTGTTTTTGATTGAACTTCAGGCTACAACTCCATTACCCAATGGCCCTTTTCTCCTGATCCAACCAAACCAACTAAAAACTCCAAACTTTGAACCCATGTATAGTATAGCTAGCCTAATATCCTATTCCAAATAAATCTATATCAGATAGAGAGATCCCTCTTTGAGTCTTGGAGGGATAGATCCAAGACTCAAAGTGGTTTTGATGTTGCTTCTGTGACTGCCTCCATAGCCTTGGGGCAAATTACAGAGTGATAACATCTTCCATGATCCTATCCACTTGATTTTGTTGCAAAGAGAGACTCTATTTAGAGGAAATATATGTGGTGGAGATCTTATTCTTAATGTGAGCATGGATAAAAAAGAAGACAAAATTCTTAGTCTATGAAATGACGTGACTGCATTGATTAACAGAGATTAAAGAAACAACGGTAGGTGGTGCCACCTCTGGTATCTTGTAAAATTTTCTACCCAAAGTAATAATAACATTGCGGGGTGTAGAATCATACACAACATGTCTCTTCCAAAAATATGGTTGTCCTAAAAGAACATCACAAACTTCAAGGGGAGAAATATCACACAATACCTCATCTTTGAATGGATTAATGTCATAGGGAAGACGACATTGTTGGCTCACACGAAGATCTCTTCCTTGGAAAAGCTAGTCAATGGTGTAGGGTTGCGGGTGTGGTTTCATCAGTAGGTCCAGCCACTTGATGACCTCTGCTGAGATCAGGTTCTTATGACTACTTCTATCAACAATGAAATAAAGAGGAGTCTCGTTTACCCAAATCTGTGAGTGAAAGAGGTGTTCGCCTTCCTCTGATTCTTCTGGTTCACTTGGATGGACTTTGGTAGTAGCGACCATGGAACTGGGTTCAACATCAATAATATCCTTCCCTCCTTCTGGATTTTATTCAGAGTCAGAATCGACCTCTAACTCAGAATCTTTCATCTCAGCCACAAGTGACTTCTTGGAGTGACATTCTTTGGTGTTGTGCCAAGGGATATTATGGTATTCACACCATTTTCCCATGTCCTTCTTTGACTTCTCATTTCCCTTCTTGTGTTGCAACTTGGATTGGTTGTATTAAGAGTGACCATATTTTCTCCATCCCTTGTTATGTGGGTTGGGGCCACCTTTTCCTTGCTTCAACTGTGAGGAGTTTGCAGATCCAAAATCTTGCCTCTTCTGCTTAAATTTCTGCTCGATCTTGACAACATATCTATACATCGTACCCAATGATGCAATGTACAGAAAATCCATTTTTGTTTGAATGTATATATGAAAACAACCGCAGTATTTGAGCACCAAATTTTTTTCAAATTATTTGATACCCAATTTGGTGTGCAGGGTATGGAAAATATTGGTGAAATTTGGTACTGTCTAGTCCCTTTCCTAATCCAGGGTGGTCCATCTAGTGTACTAGTCCTCGTAGCTTCCAACAGGGTAGTACTATTATTTAATGGCATCCCTGAAGAAATCCCATGTGAGGGCGACCAGAAATACTGCAGATTCCTCTATGTCCATTTGCTCAGAGTAAGTATCCCACCAATTCTTAACATGGGGGACGACCTTCAGAAGTGCAAAAATAATTTTTTCCCTATCGGAAAAATTGTAGACTGAAAAATACCCTTCGAGAAAATTAAACCATTTATCTATAATATACACATCTATCAGTCCTTCAAATAATGGAATATCAAAATTTACTTTTACTTTGAAGGGGGTTGAATGGCCGCTTGATGAAGATGCTTCTCCTATGGGAAGCCATCGAAGGATCTATGCAAATTTTTCCATCATTTCATTCCTTTATCGCGCGAGGGTTTCCTCGAGAAAATTTTTAAAAGGATATATTGTTCCATCAACTTTAATTTCATCCCCCATGCATTTTTGTCGGGCTCAAAACGACCAATCTTGCAAAGGCTCGACTAGTTCGAGTCCCAACTTCTTGTACCGAGATCTTGTCGGGGACCTGTATGAAGAAAAATAAATGAAGAGCAGACCACTCTGATACCACTAATCCAAATTTATGAGTGGAACAAAATGAATAACATACTGAATACAAAACATAGAGATAACAACAAATATCCAGTGAAAAATAACTTCTATTGAATAAATGAAATAGGCTGAAACTATAAAACTCCAGAACTGAAACAACTTGCTCGAATGGTGCTAGCTATCTTCGAGAAGAGATGTGGCTTCTATGCGCATCCATATGAGAATAATAATTACAATGAGGCTCCAGAGGAAATTTTAACATTATTCATGAATGCCAAAACTGTAGACATCCAAAAACCTAACCCTAGGAGGTGAAACACCAAAAGTTATGTGGGCCCCGATGTGTAAGTTGGTACCTCAACTTCTCGTGGTCGTAAATTTTGCATACGACCTTCGTTTTAGTCGTATAATATCCCATTGGAAATGTATTTTCAAGAAATACACATTATGCGATCAAAATATGACTTCATCTATAGTTTGACTGTGGAAAGCCAAAAAAACATTGTTTAGGGCCCCAAAACGACCCTGGAAGTACATAAAGATGTACTGACATGAAAACTTCCAAACTAAGCAAGTAAAATTAGGTGGGTGGCCACCAATATCCACTTGGAATATGTGTATGGATTTATACAACCTCGGAAGTGTAGAACCCACAATTACAAAGAAGTACAGAAGAACGTGTTGAACTAAAAACTGTCAAGAGGAGCCAGTTGGAATAGGTGGGTGGCCACCAATATCCACCTAGATCAATTGGTAACTAAATTATTCTTAATTTCCAAATCCAACTTATGATTCTCCTTTCGTACTACTGATATGTTCGACATTTCCGACGAATTTTCCCATTTAAGGCTTATACAACACTTTTATGGCCTATCATGTCGCCTACCTAACTATTGTTTCTGTGCCTGACTACTGTTAACGGTGTTGTTGTGTCCAATCTATGAAATGGTTCTTTGTTCTTCCATTTGTACACTTCGTCGTCGAGCCCTTATATATGCATATTTGAATTTGGTGCAGTGTTGTCTTCGTATGTGATGATCAGATCAACTACGCAAGTTCTTATACCTTGGTATTTCAACACTCTTTTTCTTTTTCCTATCGCTACTTTTTGTTTATTTTTTTTCCTTTTTCTACTTTTTAGTTGTTTTTTCTTGTTTTTATTGCTACTATGGTACACTTACTATAATACATGGGTTCTAGTGTAACCCAGATTACTTCGCATATTGTCAACTATCTCTATAGAGTTTCAACTGACTTCCGTTCACCATTCCTTCCAGGATTTTTCCATCCAAGCTTTCCAACCGCACAACACCTGTATTGGTTATCTACTGGATCACATAGGGACCTAACCAGTGCATGTGAAACTTCCCTAGATGTTGTAGATGTTTTTTTTCATAGAGTAGTACCAAATCGTCGACTTGAAATTTCTTTGGTTTAATGTGGTGATCGTTCCAGGCCTTCTCTCTAGATTTCTGAACCTACTAATGGAATCTTGCAATAAAAATATCCTCCTAAAGATGAAATAACTATGCCAACCGCTCCTCTATTACACCAGTATCCAAGATCTCAGTGATTACTGCAATGTGCAGACTAGGTAGAATGAACTCCGTTGGCATCACTGCTTCCTGTCCATAGACCAACCAGAATAGTGTCTTCCCTATCAGCTTATTACTTATATTTCTGTAATCCCATAGCTATGAAAGGACTTGTAAGTCCCAATCATATCGCCCTACATTTCATATTTTTGTCAAAGAATTATCCAAAATTTTATTAAAATCTTCCACTGTGCCATTGGCCTGAGGATGATATGGTGTACTCTTTTGATGATGAATCTGAAACTCCTCAGTTAATTATACAACTGTTTTGTTCAGAAAGTGTGTACCTTGATCACTAAGTAATATGCACAAACATCCAAACCTTATGACTACATTCTCGAATAGAAACCACACATTAGTCTCTGCAGTGCAATTAGTAACTGGTGCTGCTTCTGCCCACATGGTCAACACTTTGTCACAATGATGATGTATTGTACCCCTGATCTCCTTGCTTGTGGATTGATTGGTCCTGCAAAGTCAATGGCCCACTTATCAAATGATTACAACATAACATGTGGATTTAATGACATTTCATCTCTCCTAGATGGTCTTCCCAGTCTTTGACATACGTTGTGGGACTGACAATACTCCTTCGCATCTTTTTGCATTGTAGGTCACCAAAGACCTGTGCATAAAATCTTATGTGCCATTGCTTTTCCTGGGTAATGTCCTCCAACAATTTTTGGATCATGTTGTCATTGATGCTAAAGGATTAACGTCAAAGGAACAATGTCTTGTCATAGTATATTGATGGATCATGTATTTTCCTTGATGTCAAGTGGAGTCATAGTCATATGATCTCATGCATAGATGAATATGGATCAATGAGTTGTCATTGATATATGATGCATAGATGAGGATGGATCAATGAGTTGTCATTGACATATGATGCATAGTTGGATTGATGTAAAGATAACTCATTATTTTCTTATCATGATTTATAAGGAGTACAAATGGATGAACTCCAAAGTGGTCCCCTTATGGTGAAATCCCTCACGGGAAGGTGCTTTGTGGTTGAGTTATCCTAGTAGTATGGTTAGAGAACCCATGCTTAATTGTGGAATAATGAGATGAAGATCAATGAATTTGTCTGTGAAACTATCCTAAACGGATAGTGCTTTTCAAGCCATTTCTTGTGGTATGTGGAACGTCAGATAACTCCTCATGGTTTGAGAGTTATGACCTTACGAAGTTGGAGGACCCTCATATGTTGGTTTGAAGCCCCAAAAAGTCAAAGAAGTCAAAGTTCTTGCAAAGAAGAAATTATTCAAATACCAAAGAGAAGTTACAAAGTCAAAGAGGATTATTTAAAGAATAAAGTGAAGTGACAAAGCCAAAGAGGATTATTTAAATAATAAAGTGAAGTGACAAAGTCAAAGAGGATTATTTAAATAATAAAGTGAAGTAACAAAGTCAAGGAGGATTATTTAAATAATAAAGTAAATGGAGAAATTTCTAATTATGGAAAGTGGTTATAAGAAGGTTAACCCTAAAATGAGGAAAATGGTTAAGTGGTCAAGTGGCTATTGGATACATGGACAAGTGGCAAATTGGGCAAAGTTGGACATAGGTGACTATGTGGACAAATTGGCCTAGAACATGCTTCTAAGGAAGCTACTTGGAGAGCATAAATAAGAGGCAAGGGTCTCTTGTGAAAAACATCTCTTGAGCATATAGTGAAGATCTATTCTGAGAGAGATATTGACTAGAGGATATCATGGATGCATAAAATTTTCTGTAAGTATGAGATCTTGATGGAGAAAGTTTCGGAAGTTCAGAAACCTTAGTTTCTGAAGGAGTACATGAGGAGTAGTGGGCTAGAGCGCATACATACACGGGCTATAGTGAGGCAGGACACATACACATGTGGGCTTAAGGAGGACAAAGCACACACAATTGGTGGAAGTCATGAATACTTGAGTGTGAGCTAGTGCAGGGTTCTTGAAGTCTGAAGCAAGTTCTAGATCTGCATTCTATGGGATTAGATCTGCCATAGAAATTCTGGTATGGTTACATATTTGTCTTGATGGATACTCTTGCTTATTGTATGGTGGATGCTTAAGTCACTCTTGGTATGGATGTTGTGATATGGTTATGTTGGTTGATTGATAGAGTGAGAAACACTCTTATGGTTCAGTACTGATATGGTTGATATAGTATATTGGTTACTTATGTTTGAGTAGCATTCATATTGTATGGTTGGGGATCATGAGTTGGAGAGAATAGATGTGTTGTGATTGGTGATGGTTCAAATTGAAAATTGAAAGATAGAAGTGGATATGAGCAAAGATTGCATAGGATATGAGTTTTTCAGGTAGAGAAAACCCTAATTACTCAGAATTCATACGTAGGTTGTAGTACAGATAGGCCATGCATATACACAAGTTGTACTACTGGTAGGGCACGTACATACGCGTGCTGCACTACTGACAGGTCATGTACCCATTGATAGATTGGTATCTGTTGAGGATTAATTCCTCTTCTCAATTGGTGTTGATTTGTGTAAGTTGAGTCTTTCATTATAGAGCTAGTGCTCTTGAGTATTTGTAACTATATTCAGTTGTTGTTGATAACCCAAGTATTGTAGTCCATAATAAAAAGAGAATTGTACATACATATTGTGTTCCTTGTGGTGATGACTTATTGATGATATATATTGCTGGTATATGTTGTTGATATATTTTCACATTTAATTGGTTATGAATGAAAGTAATAAGTGATGAGTAAATGGTGATTGCTAACTAAGAATTTTTGTGAAGGGAGTTGAAAAATATCCCTACATTGATTCACCCCCCTCTCAGTGTGGTTTGTGTGTCCAACAATTGGTATCAAAGCAGGCCTTGACTATCAGCCTTAACAAGCTTGGAGGATATCCATGGACACACAAATTGATGATGAAGAAAACTATTCTATATGGAGAATAGAAATGAAAGTGCATTTGAAGGAAATAGTAGCGGGTGTTTGGAAAGTAGCCATTGGTGGATCAGTTCCTTTGAAGAACAAGTCAAAGTTTGTAGCTCAAAGGGAGGAAAATAAGAATGATGCATTGGCTCTCAATATCATTCTTAGTGGACTCTCAAGTTCTATCAAAGAGAGCATGGGACAATGCACTTCCACCAAGGATCTATGGCTAAATCTAGAGGAGACATGCCAAAGCAAGAAGGAAGACACTAAATACAACTTCATCAAGAACAATGAAGGTAAAGAATCTCCAAAATCCTCAAATTGCAATGATTCTAAATGTGTTGATGTTGGCAAAAAGGAAGACCTTGAAGACAACTCCATCAGTATCAATGAAGGTAAAGAATCTCCAAAAACCCCTAATTCCAATATCTCAAAATGTGACGATGTTGAATATTTCTCTACAAGTGAAGAAGAAAATCTAGAGATAGTATGTGTAGAATTATATGATAGTTATCCCATGGAAGAAGTAGAAGAAGAACTACCAGAGATTAAAAGTAAATTTGAATGGGGTCTATTTGAATACAACTATGACCATTGTTACATAGAATATAGCTATCATTTTGAGAACACTAAAAGGTTTCTTAAAAAGAATCAAATTCATATCTTGAAGTTAAAGGAAATGATCAAGGAACAACAAGAAAATAAAAAGACTCAATTAGAAGAAAAAGAAGAAGATATCAAAAGACTAAAGAATGAAATAGAAGAAAATAAGAAGGTAGATGATGAGATTAGAAAAAGTCTTGAAGTTAATGTCCATATCAAGACCCAAATTGAAGAAGACAAAAGGATAGAGGAACTATTAAAGAATCAAGTAAATGAAAAGGAAGAGTCATGTCATAAGTTGGAAGCTAAATTTTTTGATCTTAGAAATAAAGTAGAGAAGTCAAACAAATTCTTGAATAGATCAACAATCTTGAATGAGATCTTGAATAGTCAAAGATCACCAAATGATAAATTAGGTCTTGGATACAACAAAGAAGCTACACATGTTGAAGCAAGCACCTCAAAGAAGCATGAGGTAATTCCCTCACTGTCAAAGGATGGAAATAATTTTGCAAGTCAACCATCTACACAAGGAAAGGAAAGTTTCAAAAGAAAAAATGAAAGGAAGACATCAAGAAGCCATCCTTACATCTCAAAGAAAATTCAAGACACCTTCAAGATGGACACCAAAGCAAAGGTAAGAAAATGTTTTTCATGGTCAATGTTACTCATGTAATGAATATGGTCACAAAGCTTTGGAATGTAGATATCATGCAAGAAAATATAGTGAAATATTTCATAACATCCTAAGGTGTTGGAGATGTAATCAAGTAGGACATATTGCTGCTCATTGCCACACCATGATATGCTACAGATGTAGTGGATTTGGCCACAATTCCAAGGATTGCTGGAACACAAGAAGAAAGTCCATGATAAGGACTTCATATAACATGACTAGAAAAAGGCATAAAGTTAGGAAGGAAGACATTTTTGAAAAGATGGAAGCTCAGAGCTAAAGTTATAAGAAGCGAGGACACCTTCATAAGTGGGTGAATAAAACTGAACAATCAAAACAGAATGGAATCCTTAAGGGAAGCTCAAGTTTGTCATCTTCAGAAGCATATACAGGTTTCAATGGTAACAGTGGGGTACATACGCAAGATGACATATGAATAGGTCACATACATATGCGAGCTGTCTGTGCAGAAGGCCACATATCTGTGGTAAAGCCTTGGGAAAAGGCTATGCATATGAGTTGAAACATGGTATGATGGTATAAACTTTGTGTTGCAGGGTTTGGCATGGTTTGTTGCAGGGTCTGACATTGTTTTCTACAGGTTTTCATGATTACATGTTGACATACATAATTGATGTATGTATGGTGATGAAATATGGTTGAGTGTTGAAAGACTATCTTGAATACATGGTACTAACCCTTGAGTATGGATTCAAACATTTTTCTGTTGAAGAACAATGCTGGTTGTAACATTGAAGTTATGAAACTTTGGTTATGATATATATCATGTTGATGCTAGCTAGAGATGTCATTTATCTATTTAGGCACACTTCTAGTACATATAGTTTTGGATGCTTAGTATTTGCTGAAGTGAATGATGGTTGAGGTAGATCATTTAGAGTACATGAATGGTACTTATTTGAGATCCATTGATATATCTTATGATGTATTGTGAGATGCATATTTGTTGGATATCTTGGTGCATGCATAGTGGGACATGTAGTTGATGAGTTGATGAGGTGGTCATATTGTACATCATTGATGAGTCATAACTTGATCTATAGTTGATGCATGATTGGTACACTTTTGGTACATTGTTAGAGGCACCTGCTAATAGTATGATTGGCACATGTTTTATGGTGGATATGGCATACATGCATAAGGACACTTCTTGATTGTATTTCATCTTGTTGTGGTATTGGTGCATGATTGATGCACGTGTTTGGTCCAAGTGGTGATACATGTTTGGTGCATTTGTTGATGTATGGATGATATAGTTGAGAAACTTCATTGATTAAGATACATGATTGTGGCACTTGGTTCTTGGTAGAGGCATATCATGAGTGATATGAAACTTGTTTGAGGCACATGGTTGGCATGTTGGTTGAGGCATATGGTTGATGCACTACATTGATTATATCTTATGGCATAGGATATGGTATTGATGTACATGTGTATTGTGCATGGTTGACACATGATGTACTTGGTTGATGTTTTGTTCATGATTCTCTATTCATTGTTGACATATATTTTTCTTCATGATGTATGGTATGGAACGATTTTGATGCATGGACATGTCCAAGGATCGTCATAGAAAGAGTGGTTGATCTATGTTCCAGTTGAGTAGTAGCATTTTCAGCAGAAGCATATTGCAGTGGTAGCATATTGTTCATATTGCAAAGAAGATAGGGGGAAACATACCCATAGGGGGAGTCATTATTCTTCCCATGATTCCAGGAGGAGATATTTATCAGATGAAAAGATAAATACTTGAAAAAGAGACCTATACTTGGAGAAAGAGGATAGAGGCATAATTCCAGGGGGAACGATGTTCACAGGGGGATCATGAGTTATATATATTCAGCATTACATCAGAGTGATATCCCTTGTTCAAAAGGGGAGAGATTATTCAAAGGAATATCAAAGTCATTCAGACAGGGGGAGCATCCTCAAGGAGAGTTTAGGCAGGGGGAGAAGCCCCAAGGGGAGAATGATCCTTTTCCATTGATATCAAAGGGGGAGAGATAGTCACATTGATGTGATTGAGATGAATATTGATGTAGATCAATGCCTTGTCTACATGTTGCCATAAATGATTGGTGTTTACATCAATGTTGGTATTTCCATCAATGCCAAAGGGGGAGATTGTTGGACCATGTTGTCATTCATGCCAAAGGACTAATTTCAAAGGAACAATGTCTTGTCATAGTATATTGATGGATCATGCATTGTCCTTGACGTCAATGGATTGATGTCAAGTGGATTCATATTCATATGATGTCATGCATAGATGATGTTAAGCCCTAATATTGGCTCATTACCCATTAATTGGGGCATATTATATTAGTAATGTTATTTTATTTATGTCGGCCTTA
>SNQJ01S0038634.1:0-22928 GCA_010110895.2 Picea sitchensis
GAGATGTTAAATGTTTGATATAGTAATATTTGATGCATATGCTTAGATAGATTATTTATTGATTGGATCCACTTATCATGATGTTATGAATTGATATCCTTGGAGGGCATGTTCATTTGTCTTTGCAGGACCTAGCTGGTGGACAGTTTTGGAAGAACAAGATTAGCTTGGGCTTCCATGGGGCTACAAGCCCATAGATTGGATTCCAAGGGCCCGCATGCCAGATGAGAGAGAGATGAATTGGACGGCCTTGATGATGACTTGGATGACCTAGCCCACCCATTTCTTTCCAAATTATTTTCCTATGAGGAGAAAAACATCCCATTTTTTAGCATGACGTCTTGACTATGGGGGCTAGGGCTTGGTGGCGAGATGCCACTCATTTTCTCTTGGAAATTTTGAGTAGACAAGGGTCTTCACCAAGATGAGATCACCTAGATTATTGATACATGGCCTTGGGATGCCCTTCCATGCTTCTCCAACACCAACGACCTCCTCAAAGTGGAAAAACATCCCCTAAAGGGGTGATGTCATCCTAGATTAGGGTTTAATTTGTGAAAAAGATGAAATTTTAAGTGATCTGTTTAATATTATTATGTTAAGGGGGAAATATTAGAGTTGTTGACCCCTAATCTTGTGTTTTACTCCTTATTTTGTGGACAAGCCATGTTGGCTAATTTTTGTATAAATAGAGATCATAAGATCTCATTTTGAATCATAAATCTCCTCTTATGAGAGGTTTTGGTATGGAATGCTCGTCCTCCTTAGCTCTTGTGCACTTGTGTATGGCTATGATTGTGAATTATTAATGGAATAAGTGATGTGCTAGCCTTGGAAGGTTTTTCTCTATCTCTTGTGGTGGATTGTCTTAGCATCTCTCTTGATCTTGGTATGGTTTTTACTCTCTTGCTATCAATTTATTCAAGTAAAGTATTGTTTATGATAGGAGATAGGTGGGAAGTATAAGGGCATGCACCCTCTTAGCTTAAACCCTAGCTTAGATAAACTTGCCTTGGGAAGTAAAATGGATTACACCCCCAAGGAGGTAGCTTCTATGAGAACTTTGTGCCTCCATTAAATCAATAGTAAAGGCACTATTCATTAATTTGTTTCATTGGATAAATAAATTATTGCATTGGGAAACATGAATTTCGGTCATTTTTACTTCTTGCTAAGTGGATTGTATTCATTGTGCATTGGGAATCTCACAGCCACTAGGGTGTCCTCATATAAGGGCCACTTATTGTTGTTGTTACAAATTTTCATCTTCATCCATTAGGGATGCAAAAACCCTAACACACTTGCTTTAATAACTCTCTTATCAACCATTGGTTTTTGCTCAAAGTTTGCACATTTACTCTCCTTGTCCTAGTGCACTTTTGGGAAACGTTTGAGGGGATTCTAGTGGCTGGTTTTCTTGCTGTAAAACATTGAATGTTATAGTCATAAGGCTGATATAATTATCTGCAGAAAAGTGTTTCTCTTGCATTTTGGTTCTTCATCTTGAGTTTAACTAGTCAATTGCTAGTCTTTCTCTTGCATTTTCTACTTGATCCTGAGCACATATTGAGAATATTATAGTATATTTTTCTTGATGATATATAATGTCATCTATTGATGCAAATTAGAGACAAAAAGCTTATATTTCTGATCCAACTAACATATATTGTTGCAAGGTGTGTTTTCTTGTGTCTCGGGTAGGTACAATCATCCGAAAAAGCACTATAGTTGTGGGGTAGCCTTTAATTGACTTACAAGGTATCTCTCCCCACTCTTCATTCCATTTAGACTCGACCTATAGGGGATTCACTTCATTCTATCTCCATCTCCATCTCAATCCCCCTAGGATCACCGAGATCGCCTCCCTAGAGTGACCTAGTCACCCTTGAAGTGTGGGACCTACATTGAGGTGACATTTGGTGTAGGATTCCCAAAGTTGTAGCAATTGTTCCTTGGTTGGGTTAGGATTTTCCTAGCCTACAACTTGTGTCATAACATTTCCCACAAGGGATTCACCTTGTTGACCAATATATTATCATATTCATTCATAAAGGGGGGTTTAAAATTGTGAAAAACAAAGTCAATATATTGTAGGTATTGGGTTGGGGGGTGTGCTATGTGGGGTATCAGGGGGTATAAAAAGGGGTATCTAGTCAAAATGGGGGTTTTTTAATTGGAAAGATGCATTGGGAGGGGGGTTCAACAAAATGATTTAAGGAGGTATTTATCGATATATGGTGAAATTAGGGCTAATCTTTAATATCCCGGAAACACACATGGCATGTCATAGATTCACCAAGTGAATACCTCATGGTGGTTCCCTTGTCTATGAATATTTTTCATTTTGTGTTGTTTTAAGTTCCAAATATTATTCACAAAAAGTATAATTACTCAATTTTATTTGTGACCCAAGCTCTCCTACCTTTTCTCTCAAACTCTTGAGCTCCCTAAACTAACTATTTGCATCATTCCTCTTATAATAGGGGATTCTCCTCATTGATTTCTTCTCTATTTGAGTTTGGCTCCATCATCTTGTTGCATTGGGTCACTTGGATCTAGAGTTTTTTCCCTAAGGTTTATAGGGTCATCTTCAATATTTCCCAAGAAGGGTTAATAATACATCAACTAAATGGATAACACCTCACAAGCAAGGGTATACTCGGTCTTCCATTTTTTTGTAATATTGTTCTATTATTTGAATGGTAGAGCTAGTTTCTTGTACATTTATTTCTTTCTATTGGTGATGATTGGAGCATTACGGCTCAACTCTTGGTTGTACTTCAACAAATTTTTTAACCTTTCTCTTACCCAAATAACACCTTTCCTTCCTCTCTCTTTAACTTTAATTTTGTTCCCTTTCATTTCAAGTGAGATCACATAAATTAACTCTAGGAGGTAAACATAATTTTTATTTTTAGTCTCTATTTCATTTCCTCATTGTTTTGAAATCCTCAAATCCCTAATCATAGTACTCTTTAAAAGGAATGATCTTTGAGTGAATTATTAAATTGGATTTAATCAGTTTAATCTAGTGCATTTTCCCTCTTCTTTTCACATTTTCCCTTGAGATCTAGGTTATTCTCAATGAGCAAGTGGAAACTCCACTTCCTTCCTCCTCCCTTATGGTTTTGATTGGACCAACTATAAGATAACACAATGCTTCACTTTAATAAATATTAAAATAACTAAATATTATCTATTTTAATAAATATTAAAATAACTAAATACATGTAAATGTTAAGATATCTAAGCACATAATGGATCAAGGGGTTAGCTCAATATAAATTGTTATTTAATCATGATTTTTGTCTACATAAATTGTTTGAAGCTTTGAAGTAATATGCGAGGGAAATCTAAATTATATGTATATTACAATGTGTTTCATGGCATTCATGTTGTACTTTGATTTTACAACTCTAGAGATTTTACCTCCTCCTCTTCCTTCATGTAGTCCTATGTTACTAATCAACTTTGTTGGGTCTCACAAGGGTCACCCTTCCAATAAATGATGTGCATTGCTCAGAAGCATTGCAACGAATAAATGCATTTGGTCACATATGTGTGTTGGTGTGGTGGATGGTTCTATATAAATCTCTAGTGCACAACTCTGCGTTATCCCTATTAATATCACTATCTAATATAAAAGGTACAATATGATTAATTAATTGAGTTTTTCTTCTTAGCATTAGAATAATATGATTAATGTACTACCAAACTAGGTAATTTAAATGCAGTGAAATTTGTTAGCTTGAAAGGTTGAGTTTAATGGCTACAAATATCATATATACTTAACCACTTTGGGATCTCATATTTTATGTCATTTCATTGGAATCAAAGGATGACTGTTCCTTTAGAACTGGGCTCTGTGCTTCTTTTCTAACGTGGTCTTGTGTTTCTAGTGCATGTTGATTCAATGCGTGTATCTTTCTCATATGATTTTGCATCACCTGAGTAATTTTTTTCTTAGAGTCACTCAAACCTTAAAGAATACCCATAGTTCATGTCAACTAAACTCGATATATTTTCATTAATTTGCATGAATGGAAAAAAAAAAAAAAAAAACATGCACAAAAACTAGCCTAGCTTAATGAAATTTTTGGCTTCTTTCAGTAGAGACTCCTAATATTGTTGAACATTTATTTGTGCACTTCGAATTCCTAAACCAAACCAGGTGACTTTGAAGTCATTAGTTCCCATGCTACATGAGTATTACAAACAATTTTTATCTTCAACCACCTTAGCCAAGCTTATTTAAGAATTATTGAAGTGTTGCACTTGCCTCCATAAAGGAAATACATATTGCAAAATATTGGTGAATTATTGTGCATTAACTTACAATGGTAAGGTTATAAAATCATTTAGTTGTTGTAAAATCTTTCTAATTGCTTTCATTAAGATGTATGTATCGCCAAAATTCCCTTTATGGTGGTACATTTTTAAACCTTATTATAGATTTATGTTCTCTCACCTTTAATTAGTTAAATTGGGGTTTCCAAGGGAAAATTTTGAGATTGTTAATTTCCATAAGTCTTGTAACTTTTTTGTCCTTWTAAAAWWTTTTAATTTTTGAACCTCTGATTTCGTCATTGTTTTATTTTTTGGATCAGAATTGAACTAACCATTATTTTCATAGAATGATAAATAGAGCTACCARATCCRGCATGTTAGTACTGAAATTATGTTTAATATGGCAAGTTGKTAGAGAAGAGCAAAGGTTTTATTGAGAAGAGAAAAKATGTCATTTATGCACAGGGTTTTCTATTTGGTTGTGAGTATTAATTTTTTGGCTTCAAAATATTTCAAATCTATTGTTCAAAAGCCTTTTTTTTCCTTTTTAATGTTTGGATGTCTTTTTTKAAGCCTATTTGGACAATTTGGAGACTTTCATTTTTTTTTATGTTTGGATGTAAATTATGAAGCYTATTTGGACAATTTGGAGACTAAAATTCCAACAGTAGGTCAAATACATACCCCAAATATTTGAGCTTGTTCTCTTGAACTTAGAATTTTTCTTATGYTAATGTACCTTTCAATCTGCTAGATTTGTCTTTTGCTTCATCATGACTAAAGCGTTTTGCTGATGTCCAATCTTTCTAATTGCTTTCGTTAAGATGTATGTACCACCAAAATTCCCTTTATGGCTATATATTTTTAAACTTGAYTATAGATKTATGTTCTCTCACCTTTAATTAGTTAAATTGGGGTTTCMTGGGRAAAWTTTTGATGCAGGTGATATTRAGCTTTTTGAATGAGTTTGAAGCAAAGATTGGGATTAAGATCACATGTTCACAGAAGAATGAACCAATGGGAACCATGGAAATGTCTTGAAATAGGGCTCCTTCCTTGATTGTTCTTTTAAAGAGGGCTCCTCTTATTGGATTTCAATTTAGTTTTAAAAAAATGTCCATTATCATGACAAGCATTTCATTGAAATGGAATATGCTCATAATCTAGTACTTAATGGTAATGGTGAATCCACCCATCTAAATTGATTTGCAAACTTTTAAGAGTCCTTTTTCCAAGTTCACCTCCAAGCATATTAGATTTCAGTTATGCTCAGTCAATAATAATGGCCATTATTATTTCATCATCATCATTGTATATTAGATGGTTTTGACTCATCTAGATGGGTCACCCCAAATGGAACATTAATTTTCCCTCTAGGCCTATTACTGATGACATGATGAAACTCGGGGTGGGGGTCTTGTATCTAGATTCATAACGATGGAAATGGTGGGAATTCCAATAAAAGGTATATGCAATATATATCACTTAGAGATAGTTTGTTAACACTATTTATGCATGTTTTGGAAAGATACTCACTATTTGGTATGGCTTACCAAGTTCTCCAAATAGACCTATACATAGATTTTACGACATCCTTTGTGTAGTTATCTTTCCATACCAATAACTTAATAGATTCTTTCTATAAAGTTATTCAAGGAAGAGATTCAAGCACAACTGCAAAAACGCCACCAACCCCAAAGCAGCAGACCACGAAATCAATTGGGATGAATTATGGCATGAGAGAGAAGGAAAAGATTCGCCCAAGGCGTCAATGCATCATGTTCTGGATAGCCATGCGTCGCCCAGATCGTGCAGGCTCACGGAGGAACACCTAGACCTCATTTTCGAGATGAGGAGGGAGATAGCCGAGCAAATGTACAATCAGAGCCTCCTAAGCAAGTGCATGGATTTCATGTTTGATTCCCTATCAGGTGAGCCCACAAAGAGTTGACACCTGATTTGTTGCCAACCTTATGCCTTCATGGTCAGCCAGAACGAAAGCCCGGGTTCACCTCATGTTTAGATTTTCTACTGTTAATTTTCTAGTTGTACCTGTTTTGTTTTCTTGTTGCCATGAAACTCTAGAGAATACTGCATGTTCTGGTTTCTAGATACATGGCAGAACAGGTGGCAAGTTTTTACAGTTCTCAGACATATGTTATTTCTATGCACAGTGCCACCTATGCACAGTAGTGTCTGTGCACAGTGCCACTTATGCACATTAGTGTCCATGCACAGTGCCACATGTCCTGGTTTCCACACATGGCAGATCAGGTGGCGATTCTAGTTATAATATTTTGACAAGTGTTGCTTTTTGAGAGCATGAGGTAATAGTCTCTTTTTTATTTACAAAAAAAACAAATATGTCATAATACTACTAGCCCACACACGCAATGTATGTATGCATAGCTCGTGCGTGTACTAATGATAACAAACATCACACCTAATGAAAGTTTCATATATGTTCACAACCAAAGTTATAATGCAACAAATCTCATAATGAATTAATCAATCATGTACACCAATCATAATAGCAAAAATAGATTAGTCACAATAGTAGAATATAAATTAAACATTTGCATATATTATAGTAATTGGGTGAAACATTTAATACAAAAGAACGAGGAATAAGTCAGGCACTACATTTATATGATTAAAACCCAACAACACTCTCAACTACTCCAAACACCCTGCCTCCCTAACCTACTTCCATCTTCCAAATCATATCCCTCCTTTGTTGGACTGTACTGGAGCATTAAGTATATTGGCCTAGCTCTGGATAGAACCCATAAATGGAAGTGTTAACTACCTTGACCAATCCCTAGTATGCAACTGGCAGTGGTCGTCACACATTTAGGGGAGAGGGACTGAATAACGTTCTCCCATGACTCCAAGTTTTGGAAGATAAATGGTGGCAAATGCCTCCACCCCTCCTAATAGAACTAGGGTCAATGTCCTATCATGAACCATATTGTGGCTCTATGTTTTGGAAGCTTTGTCATTGAATATCTAGTTTTACACATTGATGCCACTTGAAAAAACAGCACTTGGCCAAATATCATAGCTATGCATTTGAACAAATATAAAATAACATAAGGATGATTCCTATCATACCATTTCTCATTCGATGTTCACAACATCGACCACTTAATATCACACTTTTATGGCTATAACATAGCCCATTCAACCTGTAGATTAGTTTACAACACAAGCCCATGCATAACCATATACTATTGACATGTGTTTACATTTAAAACAAATCATTAAATACAATATCCACGTGCCAAGATCCTTCAATGAAAACTTCCATGCTAGAAGTAAATCATATAACATCCGTCATTAACAACATAACAATAATCATTCATAGTATTTACATATATGTAGGTCCACATGTCCATAATTTAAAGTGTTGATGTTTAATATTGTTCCACATATAATAAGCAATGAAAATACAATTAGGCCATAAGTAAATTTAGCCACCTAGGTCATAATGGGGAATTACATACACCCACCCTTCGGGAAACTTCATCTCGAATTTGTGGTAAAAAAGTGAGGGATGATCTCGATGTAGGGTCTCTACATCCCTCCCAGGTAGCAGATCTTGAGCCAAATTGGTCCCATGGGACCTCCACTTGATTTAAAATATGTTGAGGCTATTAATACATTGATTATGGCTACCCCTATTTAGTATACCTCCATTGTGTCCAAACTTAAATTTATTACCACTTGTGATTTAGTTAATCTTAAGACATGCTTCTCTTACAGATTTAATCCTCCCAAGCTCCATATATAATCCCCATATTTAAGTAAAGGCTACTAGTTTGGCTACCATTCAAAACCTTAACTCATAATTGGTTTTCTTGTTAAGTGAACCTTATATTGAGATTTATATAAATTTCATTAAGCCATGCACATAATCTTACATGGAATATATTAATAATTATAACCAATTATCACTGGTTTTTATTATCACTCTAACTTGAGTGATGCAATACATACACTATCACAAAAATCTCCCATGCTTAGGATCATTGAATAAGATATTGCTCACTAATCACTATGTAGAGCGATTGTTTCATGGTTTCAATGGTCGTTGATCTTAATCAGTCACTTTATTGTTAAGTCATATAGATTAGGTCTTGACAAGGTAATGTTGAGTATATTATTATCTTCATCATAGTTGAGGCACAATATGTTCTTTACCTACAAAAGTATTACAAAGTGTAAACATGGTTATACAAACACCATGTCTACAATGCCTTAGTGAGTTGCATCTCCAAAATAAGAATAAGCTTTCTACCAAGGTTCATTCCATGTTGTACAATTATTTGACTTTAAGGTTTTTTTTTCTTGCAATTGAACTTCATTCATCTCACTTTATATCCTCTATAGTTCACCTATATGATACTTACCAACTTTGGTATATAGCCTTTTCTAGATACATCACTAGCACTTTCCAAATTCCTTTCTCTTACTAACTACCCATTATGTATTTATATACATCATTTATCTATTATGTTTTATTATATGGACCTTGCATCTTTCTTAACCCAACATACCTTATTAAGGTTTACACCTTCTTACCTTCCTTATCATACCTATCCCTACTTACCCAACATACCTTATTAAAGTTTACACCTTCTTACCTTCCTTATCATACCTATCCCTACTTACTTGCCTCTTATTAATCTACTTTTATATTAATTACAAATATATTTTTACAAGGACCAAACTTAGCTGTTTATTGATATTGAAACTTCCTCATCATAATTGAGTCATTTCCTCATCTTATTTTCTACTTATTTGGCTTATTGGTTTGCAAGAACCAAGTGCAATATTTTGAATATTTTGTAAGATGAGTCATTTTCTCATATTATTTTTTATTTATTTTTATGTTGATAGGTTATTAGTTTGTGTGAGTCAAGTGTCATATTTACATTTCAACCAAAGTTTGAAAATTTATAATTTCATGTGTTTCAACTATCCTAAGTTTTTAGGCATCATCAACTTCACCTCTTATTCTCGCGACAATGACAAAATTCTAGATCCACACACTACACATGTTGCTTAGCTACTCCTTGACATAACTACCTCTGCCTCGTTCTCGAAGCTCTATTGACTTCTACCAAATTCTTGCATGCAATTCAAGTAGCAAGTTCTCAAAGCTTCTTCATACTTTTGTCTAGATTGGGAGTATTAATCGTAAATCCAATTGTATGTAATTTGAAGTTTTGAAGGCTTTTTCATCCAAAAAAAAAAATCCACGTCTTGGATGCACACATGGACACTTCCCCAGTGGAAGAATGCCAAAGCTACCACCTACTAGAACTTGCACACTGCCATCAACGGGCATTGGGCTTCTTCACTTGTCATAGATTTTTCCAATGCCTCGAAACATAACTTGATCAAGTGAACATTTGGATAAATGCCTTCAAGATCATTGCCATTTTTGTCTTTACAAGCTACCTCCAAGGGTAGGTACTTAATAGGTTCTTTACTCAAGTCTTCTACTATGTTACCATTACTTTGTCCTCATGGCTCAAAAGCATTCTCCTTTGCCTTAACATCCTCTTATTGAACCCAATCTACCAGAGGTTCCTCAGGTTCCTCCTCTTCTTCATGAATGGTTCTTACTACTGATTTGAATAGTCGAATCATGAGAATAATCTACTGAAGTGCTTGTATAATTTGACACAATACTAGGATCAGTTGATTATTTTGTTAACACCTGCCATATAAACAGGGGGTAGGACACTGCATGCAAAACATGTGTGGCCATTCCATAGAGCATTGCATGGACAACATGTGTGCAAGTTCCCATGGTTTCTTTATTTTACAGTTGGCTTTAGTCTCTCTGCTATTCTGTAAGTTCATGCTATGTCTCTCTACTTCCAGTGGTTTCTTTATTTTACAGTTGGCTTTAGTGTCTCTGCTATTCTGGAAGTTCATGCTATGTCTCTCTACTTCCAGTGAGACTTGACAAATGACAATTATACTTGATTGGAAAATGCCCAATTCTGTAAGTTAATGTTATGCTTCTCTACTTCCAATTCCAATGAGACTTGACAAATGTCAATTATACTTGAATGGAAAATGCCCAATGTGAAGTGTTGATTTGAATGGAAAATGACCAATGTGAAGTGTTGATTTAGTTGGTCAGTGCATCTTAATTAATTAAAATCATAAGTTCAATACTTAGCTTACCATTACCATATTATACTTAGCTTACCATATTTTTGAGCGATCCTATTTTGAGTTGCAGAGATGAATGAATGGTACCTGTTTTAAGGCCTGTTTTAGGGAGGAGAATGAAGGCGATGGTCCATGTGGTAGACACCTTCTAGCTGGCAACACTTCCGTGATACAAATTGATTTTACAGAAGTGAAGCAACTGTATGTGAATTACACTTTGAGATGTGAAATATGTTAATCAATCTTGGATTATAGTGCTTACACCCTCGTCGTTTCCTTTGCTTCATTCCACCATCGATGCAACCACAATTTGTCCCCATCTTTGTCTCTGCTACCGAAGAATAAAGCTTATGCCTCTCTGGCTGCCAGATCAACTCAATCAAATGGTTGTGGACACGGGTGGTGGGACTGGATATAGAATGGGTTATGCAATGCAATTTGGAACCAACAATTGACCCAACAACATAAGCGGTTGAAATAGCACCAACAGGTGCAGAGGGATGAAGGGCATCAATCCAATCTGGCGGGCTCTTTGCTCTCAGTCCATCACATAATTTTCATGGAATTCTTAATGGAAAACAGACCCTAATCCTAAATTGACTCTCTTTTCTTTTCTCAATCTCAAACAAATCCTGACTCTCTTTTCCTGGCTAGCTTTTCTCAACCAAATCCTCACCCAGGAGAACCTTCCAGTCAACATGTTTTTGTATTTCAGCCTACCTATTATCTAAGACTCAGACTCTCCCCACTTAATATAGGGACTTGCTGCTTTGCAGCTTTCCTTGTTTTGCACTCCAAAGGTGAACAAATAGATGGCAATGGCAATTACGTAATGCATTCAATGTTGCTATTTGTTAGCACTATGAGTCTTAATTTGACTTAATTTGAGCGTAGCATAGTGATCTATTAGGTAAAATTAGAGCGGAAATCATCAGATCAGAGTGGCGCAGCGGAAGCGTGGTGGGCCCATAACCCACAGGTCCCAGGATCGAAACCTGGCTATGATACATTCAGAAGTGGCTTCTGTTCAAACTCTTTTGTGTAAGGGTGAAAAAACTGGCCTTTTTTCTTTTTTGCACCTCTGATACTTTCGGATGTGGCTTCTGCGCAAACTCTTTTTTTAACACAACTTGCCTTTTGTTCCCAGCGCTTCTACAAGAAGCAGAAGATGCTAAATTCTAGAGACGATTTTCAAGAACCAGAGAAGGGATAACAAATTATAAGAAACAACAGATGGTGGTGTGAAAACACACCATTGGAATTGATGAGCAACAGGCATATGTATATTATATATGATTATGCCCTCTCTCCACGGATGCGGCGAGCGAGCTGGATATCTTTGGGCATGATGGTAACCCTCTTGGCGTGGATGGCGCACAGGTTGGTGTCCTCGAACAGCCCAACAAGATACGCCTCCGCCGCTTCTTGCAATGCAGCCACCGCCGACGACTGGAATCTCAAATCGGTCTTGAAATCCTGGGCGATCTCCCTTACAAGTCGCTGGAAGGGCAGCTTTCTTATGAGAAGCTCGGTGCTCTTCTGGTACTTTCGAATTTCCCGAAGAGCGACTGTGCCGGGCCTGAACCTGTGAGGCTTCTTCACTCCTCCCGTCGCCGGCGCAGACTTCCTGGCCGCCTTGGTTGCCAGCTGCTTACGAGGTGCCTTTCCTCCTGTTGACTTGCGAGCAGTCTGCTTGGTTCGGGCCATTTCTTCAAGCTCCTCTGTGCTGATAGTCCTACAAACAACAATGAAAATGAATCCCTTATCTCTTGGCCACTGCACTGCTCACCTTTTTATTCAAAACGCAACATCACTCACGTTTCAATATTTTTCAAATTTCAATGTTTCGCGCGTCTCATCTCTACCGTTCGCTCTCTACCCCTCATCGACGGCTCCCTCCTCACCGCGACGCGGATCGTCGCCTTCCTTAGTTGGAGGGTTCGCGAGGTCGTAACTAACCGCTATAACTATTGAGAATTGGCTCCTTAGGTGGAATTTTTTTCTCCGGAAAAAGAAAGCCATATCATGGAATCGTAGGGGATTAGGAAAAAAAATATAAGCAAGATAGTTTAAGACTTTTATTAAAAAAGAAAAGTCAACGTTGGTGTTGTAGTAGTCATTGATAAACATGTGCAAGAGAAGCAATGCTAATGCTAACTAGTTATTATGAAAGGCACACATACACATTACATAGGAAATTTGCTCTCTAAACCCTTAACTAAAAACAACTAGTAAACTTAGAGCCTCACCACTCTCTCATTGCATTAACAAAATAGTGCACAATACAATATTTAGGTATTCTACAACATCACTCAACCCTAATCTACCAAGTGTATTATTTTACAATGGGCCAAAAGGCACCACCACCACCAACAACAACAACAAAAAATTTAGGGGTTCACTCACCCACTTGCCCCTCCCCCAAACTAGGGATCAATCAACCTCCCCTTGAACCCTCCTAATTATCATGTCGAGATGCACAATTTACCTACAAAGAATACAACAAATATCCAATAAACTAAAATGGATGAGTAATAATGTATTTTTAGAAATAAAAAACCTCTATTGGAGAGGATGTCATGGATATTAGGTTGGCTACATTATGGGATCCCTCAGCCCTCCATAATGTAGAAACAATATGCATGCCTCATTGGATCATAATTGTGCTTACAACAATGACAACTTCACAAAAGGTTCAAATAACCATCGTATATGCACCCAATAACTAGGGCGAAAAAAAAATTGTTGGGACTATTTGATATCATCAACAAAGTGGTTTTGACCTAAAATCACATTATGGGACGAGATTTCAACCAAGTCTTGGGTGTCAAAGAAAATAAAGGAGGCACCCACATCAAAGACTCATGTAAAGAATTGGCAGAAGATCTAATTTCTAAGTGGTATTTTTTACAATAAGCCAAAAATTGGGAAATTCACCTAGAATAATAAGAAATTGGACCCAAGGTTCATAGGTGGGAGATTCGACATTTTCCTTTTGCATAGCTACTTCCTTTCTAAAGAAATAAGCCTTGGTTATGCAGATGTTTCTAACATTGTTTTGATCATAAGTCTAATCTACTCTTGGCCTCAACAAGCCAAGAATTTGGTTCTGGCCCATTTAGATACAACCAAATGTGGTTTACACAACTAGGGTTTGAATATTTCAGGAGAATATCTTAGTATACTCTAGTACATGGACTTGTTTCCTACATATGTGGAAAAAAAAACAGGGAGTTAAAAATGAAATTGAAGGAATGGGCCAAAGGACATAAGGCAAAACCCTCATAAAGTAAAAATAGACTGGGAACACTGCCTCAAATAAGTAAAACATTGAATAGAAGAGGAGGATCTTTCCAAATTGACCTTGGGGCAAATGAAACTAAAGTTAGCACCAACTTGATCAGGCCAAAAAGATGGAAAGGGGTTCCAAAGGTTAAAATCAAGAAGTCTCTAGTTGAAAGTAGGTAACTGGAACACCAAATTTTTTCAATGTCAACCCAACTCTATGCGAATAAGAAATAATATCCCTAAAATCACCCTTTTGGATGGATCTAAGAAAATATATATATATATATATATATATATATGGAAGTAAAGTCCAACTGGGGACTATGGGCCAAGCATTGGATATAAAGCTTTAGCTACTAAGGGAAGAGAGAATCTCTAGGTCTGGTGGTGGAAACAACTTTGGAAATTTCAAAGTATCCAACAAAATGCAAAATATTCATGTGGCCACTCTTGAATAACGAAGCTTTAACCTAGGATATTTTGCAGAAGAGGAAGTTTGTGGGACCTAGATGGTGTTGTCTTTGTGTTGATGTCTGGAAAAATTCTTGGCAGCCAACATGGAGGAATCACCAAATCAAGACCCCAATTAAGCCTATACTCATTTGGAATGACAATCTTCACCGGTATGTGGACCTGGTTGCCACTTAAGGGGGATTTTCTCCTTTACAGGAGACTTTCCTTGAAGCTCTTCTAAACTACTATGCAGAAAAGAGAAAACTAATTTATCTATATTCTAAAGCTATACTATCCTATCTGGGATAGTAGAAGTAGTTCGTAGTATCGCAATTAGGAGCAAGAAGAATAACATATATCGAACATGAGATAAAGATAAGCTATCAAGCTATAGAAATAGTTTGTACAACCCGATTACAATTAAAACAAATACATATCAGTAATCAACTTAGTAAACAGTTACCAAGAAATCACAAATATGCATACTCATGTTTGATTTATCATCATTCACATCAAATTCAATCAAGAATGAAATGACATAATAATTTCTCAAATATTCTAACAATAGTGCAAAAATAGAGAACATAAACATTCATTCCATCGATAAATCTGAAAGAAAGATAATAATGGCTTGCAAAATNATTTTCTCCTTTACAGGAGACTTTCCTTGAAGCTCTTCTAAACTACTATGCAGAAAAGAGAAAACTAATTTATCTATATTCTAAAGCTATACTATCCTATCTGGGATAGTAGAAGTAGTTCGTAGTATCGCAATTAGGAGCAAGAAGAATAACATATATCGAACATGAGATAAAGATAAGCTATCAAGCTATAGAAATAGTTTGTACAACCCGATTACAATTAAAACAAATACATATCAGTAATCAACTTAGTAAACAGTTACCAAGAAATCACAAATATGCATACTCATGTTTGATTTATCATCATTCACATCAAATTCAATCAAGAATGAAATGACATAATAATTTCTCAAATATTCTAACAATAGTGCAAAAATAGAGAACATAAACATTCATTCCATCGATAAATCTGAAAGAAAGATAATAATGGCTTGCAAAATTTGTATTTCAATAGCTTAAATAATAGTACAAAAACAATTGAAACACCATATGAATACTTCCACAACAAGCCTTCAAATCCACAAAATTTGGCTTTTACAATAGTGTACTTAACCAATCTCTAAAGTTTCCAACCCCTAGATTTGTCTATATAATTACAATGAATAGAAAATTAAAGATCCTAAAATCTAGAAGTGATTCCACTTTTCTATCAACAGACAAGTCCAGATGTCAACTTGACTTTATAATTGATTATTAAGAAGAGATATTCTCCTCGCTAGCAACAACTTCCTTATTGACTTTTTCTCCTTTCTCTTGCACATGAATTTGCCATAAGGTAACTTTTTCTAACATTAGTGAAACCAAAAGTGGGTTAGGGATTTCTTCATTCAACTTACACTTGTAAATTCGTTTGAAAATCACTTCGTATCCATATTTAGACTTTGACAAAAAAATTGTCAATAGCCCATGAACAATATGGTGGTCGAGTAATTAGTTCCTTGACAACATCAACATTCCAAAAGCTCAATTGTATGATCTTTTTGTCCATGAACTTATCTGTTGATTCACATATGAAAGGCAATTAGACAGGGGAACCAATTGACCAAGAAACTACATATGAGGCATTTCATAATCTTTAATGATATCCAGATACTAATCCCACAAATCTGAGCAACTTTCACTATTCTCTTTAATCAAATATTGTGAAAATAGACAATTAATGTACTAAGAGTCTAGTGAAGCCTATATGTGTATTTTTCTTCTTCAGTCCACTTGGAATAATCTGTAAGAAAACCGGTCCTTGATGCTTCCCATACTTTCAGAATATCAAATGAACTTTGAGCTTCCTTTTATTTCTCAAACAATGTTTGAGATTGTGCAGTAAAATGTAGCACTTGTTCATGTTGATCTTTGGTTTCATACAGTTTGGCATAAAATAGTTCTTGTAGCAAGGCCATTTTGTTGTTTAACTCAATTGCTTCTTCCCTTAAGGTTTTTGAATTATTTATTCTAATTCTCATTTAATTTAATTGAGCAACCAAATTATCCACTTGGTTATCATGACTTTTGCTTAATTTCTCCTTCTCCTCAAGAAAAACAACTACTTGTCTGTCATGTTCAGATTTTATCTCATATATTTTATCACTTAATTGTACAATGGTATATAGAGATATATTGTTTGCTTCTACAAGATGATCCAGTTGGGATTAATGTTCCTCTGGCCAAATGGCCTCCTATGACTTCAACTACTCTTGTAGATCTTCCACTCTTTTCTTTTCTCCTTTTAACTAAACATACAATATGGTCACATACCATTTGTTAGCACTATCAAATGCCCCTAAACCACCAACAACTTCCTTTGCAAACTCTTCATCATTTAAATGTGTAACATCCCAAAGTTGCACCATTTCATGTGTAATCTCTTCATGGTGTGTTGTTTTTCTCTTTTTAGTTCCTCTTTTAACAATGGTCTTTGTCTTATCATCAAAGGTGTAATTATCCAATGAAAAAATAATGTCTTGGATAGGTTGAAGACTACCAAGGTAGAGAGAAATTGGAATCATTATTTCTGGAATGGAAGCTATAGGAGTAGTATCAATTGCAGGAACAGTGGAAACAACAGTTGTGTGAACATTTTCAATATTGTTATGGTACTGAGTTCTACATTTACCTCAAGGATTTTTTCAAGAGTATGTGTTTATGCTTGGTTCTACTTCTCTCCTCCTATTGTAATAGTTAGTTGATCTTGTTTGTTAACCTGTGTGTCAGATGTAGAGACATCATGGTCTCACTCTATTTCAGATTTGGATTGCTCATCCTCCTCCTCATCAACATCTACCTCTTCAATGACATGTTTCTCATTCTTTTCTTTTAAGAAGGCCTTTTTTCTCTCGAATTGTCACTCAAAGAATTCTTGTATTTTAGGGATATTCCTTATTTTATCAATTCTTTGGATCACCTCCTAATAATCTTTAGCGAGCTATGAAAAACAATGTCAAAAGAATCATCTTTATGCATATATGCCTTGACAATTTTTACTGTACTGCAATGGTTTTTTACAATTTATGTTGGGTCATGTTTCTTGATTTTCCCATGAGCTAGCCATATGTTGTCCATTTGTTCCACCTCTTTCCGAGCATGCTTTTCATGTAATAAAGAAAATATGTCTAATGAAATAGGGAATGAAGTCCATTGTCTTTTCTAGCTTCGTGATAAAAAGGCAGTTATTCCAACACTAACAGTCTGATAAGCAATCTCTCTAAGAGTCAATCTATCTGTGACATATCTGGGTAGAATATGGGGAGCCCCTTCACACCGATATATTATTATGTATGAGAAATCCTCATCCAAAAACTAGTCACCAATCTCCTTAATGGTGTCCATGGCTTCTTGAGTGAATATGGGAGCTAATTGATTTTTCAAAATAAGATGTAAAGGAATCATGAAAAAGCTACAGATGTCGTAGAAGAAATTTTTACAATTAACTTCCCACATTTTGGAACAATATATGTGGATTGCCTCTTCATAAGGAGACCAATTATAGGCTAGTAGAGGAAAAGGTGTGATTTCACAGACAACATCGGTCAAATAACCAAACATAAAAAATATTGGGAAATACCGTGGAGGTGCTTCGTGAGATTTATGAACTTCACATTTGATGTTGGCAGAAAGGAATCTTAAACTTAAACTTAAATGAATATTCTTTGCCATAAAGGCGACAAAGCATAATTGTTATTAGCATGGGGGTTTTTTTCAATCTAGGAACATGGTATGTTTGGTCTCCTACAATTTTAAAAGAGTTAGTGTCATGTCACCACTCACATATTAAGTCATCCATTTGTACCCCTTCCCCTTCAACCTCCTTCTGAATAAAACTTTTAATAAATTTGTCATCTAGACAAGCGGTGGGTGTGCCTAGTTTATACATTTTTGAAATATCATTTTGGTCTGAAAGACCCAACATTCTAGCGAGATCAATTGACGATTGTACATGTAGAAACATTTGTGTGGGAGATTGTTCACTGTACCATGTCATAATAGGGAAACACCACTGTTCTAGCAGCTATCCTATGGAGACGAGACTTCTTAACGTCGACCAGGTCATCAACATCAGATTCATATTCGTCTATGAAGTCACCTTCCTTATTGAATTTCTATATCTGGCTCCATTCCAAGTTATTAGTTTCTCTTGTCTTGAAGGAAGTATCTAAGAAAAATGTTGAATTGGGGTTTTTTTCGGTTTCTTCTTCTTCGACCTTTTGTTTCTTTACCTTCCCTTTTCTTGTAATCTTGTGATGATAATTCCTATAAATAGACAACACTGTATAAGTTTTCTTTAAAAAAAAATTAATAGACTCTGTTAAATCAACAATGTGAGCAACAAAACTAACCAGTAGAAGACAACCATGAGGAATTATGTGCTTTTAGACTCTTGGATTAATGCAACCAAGGTTAATGCTCAAAACCCACAAAGAAACTAAATGTAATGCTTAACAAAGCTAAAGGTAAGATTAACGAGTGAATTTGGGTTATTAGATGGAGCTATACACTTTCCCAATGTTCAATAAATTCGTTTAATTCCCGTAACCAACAACGTCAGATCCATTATTCATAGGAAAAGACAGTTTAGGCGTATTCAAATTTGTGAGGTAACGCTCCTCCCCGAGATATCTTAATTTTTAACATTTAAACGAAGAATGAAGATCGGGCTGGTGTAATTATTATAAGTGTTAGTGTATTATTATGCCTAATATGATGATTATTCTCTTAACTAGGGCACTGACCACTGGGTTGTTATTTTAATAACATATACATACACAAAGGACCAACTCCGATCTGCTATAACCAGGTTATTGCTCCATTGGGAGCTTATTGCAAAATTTTGGGAAAAATCACGAGACTCGATCCGGTATAACCTGACCATCGGGGCATTGGCCAATTGGGGAATCGGGATATCGAGGGTTGTGACTTATTTTAAAGAGTTTAACAAAACATAAAATCTCAATACGGTATAACCGAGCCACTGGTAGATTGGGGCACCGGGACTGAGAACTTATTAAAGGGTTAAACCAAAGCCCAATATGGTACCATCGGGCCACTGAGAGATTGGGAAACTATTTTCAAATAACAAAGTGATGCGAAGGTCAATTTGGTACCACCAGTTCACTAGCCCACCGGGGCATGAGGTAAAATTATAAGAGTTTTAAACAAAATATGATCTCACGATCCGGTATCATTGGCCCACTGGGACATCGGGGCACCAAGAATCAAGACTGAGTTTTTATTATTTAGTTATTTTGTTTCAAAATATTATTTAACAAGATTTATTGGACTTCAAAGAATTAAAATATATCAAAAGGAAAAATAATCAAGAAATGAAAAATTGAAATAAATAGCAAATTTAAAAAAGGGACCCATTATTATTGATTCAAAATTTAAAGAATAATGAGGGGTTGTTGAGGCTCAACAAATGGAAACACACCGGGTGAAGCAGTTATCTCTATCTAGCGTTACTTAAAAGGATTATTCACACTAAATGTTAAAATTAAGCTCAATGATTGTAAAGACATATCTCTTAATTATGGGTATCACCACATGTTCAAGAATTTTAAAATATATTCTCATTAAACACAGACATCGTGTAACTGAGAGATTGCATATTTAAGCAGATTTCAGAGGTAAATTTTCCTTAGCTTTTAACCCACAAATAATTGGTATAATGTGTGACCTAAGGCTTTTACTCTGAGTAAATAAACATTTTCCTACATGTGTTCCTCATCTCTCTTTGACCCAACATTGCTTCCCTGTCTGTGAGTGTCCATAGCGTAGATGAAGATACCTTAGTATCATACAAGTATTTATAAGTTTTAAACTTGTAAGGTAAAACAATGCATACAAATTCTTAAGAAAAACAAAAATTAATCAATGGCTCATACACATAGTACACAGATATTTACGTTGGAAACCCTTAACTGAGAGAAACCAACCTTCCTTGGTGTCACACCTCTCAAATCTTCATTGTATTAATTTCACCATCCACAATACAATATATACACAATAATTTAGGTATTCCGCAGCTACCAAAACCCTAATCCGTTAATCCAGGATCATCATATGCAGTCGTCAAATCTGGCGCACCCCCCCACACACATGCAAAGAATATAACACCTACCCAAAATTCTCCCACTTGTTGTTTCCTTTGCATACATGGGATCACATGATTACATAGCCAACAAATCTCAGGAAGAATAGTGAGGCTGAAGTATCGAAAGGGAAGGTTCCCTTGTTTGGAAGACGAACAGATGAAATCTGTTCGAAAGAAGCCACAATTTGTTGTGATCATTGGATATGGGAAAGAGCATGGGATTTAACCCTTGGAGTCATTCGGACTTCGCGAGTTCGACGAATCGAGGAAGTTAGTCATAAGGGAGGTAAAATCCCTGAAGTCCCGAAGTTAAGTTTGAGCCTTAGATCTGAGGATGCCCGGGAACCGTCCTGACCGTCAGATCTAGGAGGTAGATGATAATCCAGTCACTAGAACTACCCATGACTTAAGAATATGACAACATATATGGATGCGAGTTGTTTAAAGGGAGGAGAGGCCATCCCGGTCGTCAGATCGACTCAAATACTCACTGGAGTTACTAAATCAAACACCAGTCGCTCGATTTAATCGATGGTTGGGAATCATTGTGGAGGGCAAAGGTGAAAGTAGGGGATGTGCTAGTTCATGGCCCGCAATTCACTAACGTCGTATATCTCATCAGGCTGGAAGATCAACGATTCCGGTTGAGCCAAGTTGGGTGAGCACTTTCCTGATTGTGGAGGTCAAACTCTCTGATAAAGAGCACGCATGTTGGGGCCCCGCAATTACTGTGAACCATTGATCGTCGTTGACTGTCGATCTGAGTTTGACGAGATCCATGAAACACAAGGAGTGTGTGGGAAATCGAGATCTTCAAGAAGATCAAGATCATAAGAGATACACGCTTTTCAGAAGTGCAGACGAGGTCCAAGAGATGGACTTGTAAGAGGAACAAAGGCCGAGGCCTTTGAATAATTAGAAAATCCTCTAAGTTAGAAGAAGTCAAAATATCAGGAGGAGGAGCGACAACATCCATCAGATCGATTATGGAGAGAATCCTTGACCATTAGATCAGTGTCCAGTGAATAAAGGAAGCGCAAGGGAGAGGAACATATCCCATCTATTGGATCTGAGCGCAAAGGACCAGTAACCGTTGGATCCGAAAGTAAGTGCACAAGACTTAACCCTTGTGTACATAGGAGAGTGGACTTGTCAAAATCTCGAAGTAATTTGGGATCGTCCATCGTCAAGGAGGACAAGTGGCGTAAGACCGACAACTTCGGAGGTTTATGGACAAGGAGGAGGAAAAACAACCGAAGTAAATCCTGGTCGTTGATCGCTAGGGGGATACGTGTTAGGAGATCGTGTATTTCGGGTAAAAGAACTACAGAGAAATGGGTGCATAAGAGTTTGAAACTCCCGAAGTGCTGAAGAGTCGAAGTGTTGAAGAGTTGACGCGTCGAAGGGCCAAAGGTCTCTAGACCGATAGATCCAGAGAGACATGTGGCAATAGATCGTGAACTTTGGGTGGAAGCACTCCAGGAGAATGCAAAGGAGAAGAGTTTGAAATCGCCGAAGCCCGAACAACTGAAGCAGCTGGGAACCGTCGATCTGCGGGAGGACATGTGTCATCAGATCGCGGACTCTGGGTAAAATCGTTCCAGGAGTAACAGAGAGTGAGGAAAACTGAGATCTGAGATCTCTGAAGGCCGAAGTCTCGAAGGAGACAAGGACAGTTGATTTAGAGAGGACACGCGCTAATAGATCGCGAGCTCCGGGTGAATCACATCGGGGTTTCAATTGAGAATTGAGATTCCTGAACCCTGAAGACCTAAAGTGAATCTGGACCGCCAGATATAGAGGGACACATGGTGACAGATTGTGGACTCCAGAGAAATTTGTTCGAGAGTTTTCAGTTGATATTTGAGACTCCCGAAGTCTAGAGAGCTGGAGAGCCGAAGTAAATCTTAACCATCTGATCATCTGAAGTAGATCTCAGTCGTCAGATCGTCCAAAGTAAATCTCAAGCGTCGGATCATCCGAGGTGAATCTGGACCGTCTGATCCATAAGAGATGTGGCATAAGTCTATGGATTCTGAGAAAAGTCCCGAAGTAATTCATAGCCACCAGATTAAGGGGGACGTAGCATAAATCTATGGATTTCGGGTAAAGACCCGAAGTAACTATCAACCGTCTGGTTCGAGAGGACACGCGACAGTAATCTGTATATGTCGAAGGGTAGTGAAATATGAGGATTGAGAAATCTGAAGTCCGAAGACACGAAGGGATCGCAACCGTTGATCCGAGAGGGACACGCGGAAGTGGATTATCAATTCCGGATAAAATCCATTGGAGAAAAAGGATAGTTGATATTTGAGATTTTCGAGGTCCAAAAATCCGAAGTGATGAGAGTCATCGATGTGAAGGTGGACACATGGCACCAGATCTAGAACTCCGGAAGAAAAGAGAGGGGGAAAAGGTTCGAAGACCCAGAAAAGATCTTGATCATTGATCGAGGAGGGAGATGAAGGACAGTTGATCTG